>OZ022582.1:536413-573913 GCA_963669155.1 Arbacia lixula | reverse complement strand
AAAATGCCATCTTAGTTAGAAAATAAACAAACTGAATAGTTCAATAGTTTTAAGTCCCATGGCATTGTGGGAAATTGAATTTGCATTCCCAAGTTATAACGGGCCCGGGCTACGATGTAGTGTCCTTGTTCCCTCCTCTATAGGGCTGGGGGTGGGGGTGAGGGGGGGGGGGGTGTTGGCTTAAACTGTTAGAATGTATTACATGCATTGCCTACATCCCTCTGGCGGTCGATTATCAATGGCTCAATTTCCAAAGACTCATTATTTTGTAGCATTTCGATTTGTATTTGAAACGGAAGACTGATACATTTCAAAAGTAATAAAAAAAAAAAAAAAAGAAGAAGACGTAAAAGGGTAAAAGGAATACCATTTCGAGCAATAATAATTGTGCCAATTTGAACATGTATTGATAATTTAACCTTTATTTTTGTTTGGTTAACATGGATTAAGGTTGATAAAGGAGTGAAGACATTGGAATAGGTCTATCTAACTGCCATATCCTGTGGAATAGGCAATCATGGAGTGCCACAACTCTCTGATCTGAGATCTTTGGGCTCTTCACAGTTTCCATTCCTTTTTTCCTATGTCATATCTATATCCTGCAAAACTTATCGCTCATTTACTTCATATTGTCATTGATTCAATTTTTGTATCCGATTGTATCCGATTTATCAGCTTGTCCGAATCTAAATTATGTTTTGATGTAAAAGTGGAATGTGGAATAATTATTCTTCAAACAATGAAGAACGCAATGATGCGACAATGGCATGGGCCTATACCATTGGTACTATATAATCTGCGCATGTTCCATCACATCTGTTACATGCATAGCCTACAGGCCAAGAGATAGATAATTAAGGACCTAACCTTAAGACATCTGTGTAGGTCTCAAGTCCTGGGCAAATAGAAAGATGGGATACCACTATGGTCCTTATAGTGGTGGGCACCTATCGTACAAAGGCTCAGTTTTAGTTCGATTTAAAACTTTTAAAAGGGCACTTAGAGCAAATTGCTGGGACAACAACACGAACAAACATAAACAGAGTGTTTAGAATGAAAACTCCGTTAATTCAACATATCAGTTGTGAAGAAAGACATTGGTCCACCATTCGCTGTTCTGTTTTGAATGATGACCATGACTTTGTGTCAAGTTGTCAGTCACGGAGAAACATAATGTTGGTAATAGGAGCGGCAAACATAGACGCGGGTAGTATCCTTAGCAAACAGCTGTGGCCAAACACCTCACGTGGTCGGTGGCGACATACCTTTAGAAAAGGGGAATTCTTAATGCATTCCAGAGCAAACATGCGGATTCTTAAGCTGCGCAAACCAAGGCAAACTCCCTGTGGTCCCACGTATTTACTTTCGTGGAGTCATCACAATGCAGCGTTGTGCGTTCAAGTGCGCCTCTTTGCGCGTTGCTGTATCTCGACCACTCTGCTTCATGCAAAAACTCATGTTGTCCCACAGACTTATTGTTTAAGCCCACACATGAACAACAAGAATACTCTAACCTAAAAGGGCAATTGTGCGCTGACCACTTGTTTACAAACACAGCGAATTTAGAAGACAAAAATTGTCAACGTTTAAGGAGAAAATCGGGTGACTCTTCTGAAAGAGGTTTGGTCTTAGTGCATAATCAGAAGTGTCAATTTGCGTTTGGCCATTTCACCTTTTCCTGTCCTTCAGTGGGGTACCCTAATGGCCCGCTGTGGATCCTCTTCACCTCCCTCAAACACTTAAGACGCGCGAAATGCACCCATCCAAGTGTCTTGAAGATGACGATAGCATCGGATACACCGACGATACACAACAGAAGGAATATACCTCACCACTCTAGAAAGATTCCCTTTTTCCTCGTTATATACATGTATAATATATACTTTTTAAGCAAAAACATAGCCTTTTAAATTGGTTCCCTATCCAAATGTGTGAATCAGAGGAGAGTACTCATTATGAATTTGTACTATTTCTTTGTTACATATTATCCTGAAATCATAGGATAGAATCTTGTCATAAAAACAGTTAAAGGATATTCTTAAAGTATTATGTTGTTATAGTTTTATTACGAAATGTCACAGGTGCAAGTCCTTAATATAAAGACATTGGTGAATAGTTTGATAAAACTTATGAACGAGATGTCAACACCATTACCTTTTCCCTGCATATGATTATCTTTAATGACAGATGGCACCACAACTTGTAGAGTATTGGTTATTAAAATGAAATATATTGACACGATATATTGATATGAAAACTGGGGGCGGTGGGGTTTATGCGAGAGGAACGTAGCCTGCATCGCCGTGATCACATGAATATTTATATATATGTATTTAAATGTTATCATATGTGTTACATTTTAAATGTGACCTAATCTAACGAATGAAATGAATGAATCTTGATTCTTTTAACAGATAAGGAAGACCATGTGGTGGGAATGAGGGAAGGAAATGAGAGATGGATGGACTTATCAAAAGAGGCGGACTCAACAGAACATAAAATAAGAAAGAGAGACAGAGACGGAGAGAGAGAGAGAGAAAGAGAGAGAGGGAGAGAGAGGGGGGGGGGGGAGAGGAAGATATAGTAATGGAGAATAAGGAAGAGAGAGGGGGGGTAAGCAGAAAGAGAGATAGAAAGATAGAGAGAGAGAGAAAGCAAAACAAAGATAAAGAGCGAAAGAGGAAGAGTGAGAAAGAGAGAAACAGAAAGAGAGAGATGGAGAAGACGGAATGAAGAGAGATATGGGAAGAGTGAATAATAGAGGAGAGAGAGAGAGACAGACAAACAGAGAGAGAGAGAGAGAGAGAGAGAGAGAGAGAGAGAGAAGAGGGGAGGCGTGAGATAGGGAATAAGAGAAGACTAAAGAGACATAGTCATTGAGAGCAGTGAGAGGCAATGAGACTTATAAAATCGAGAGAGGGGCGGGTGGCCGCTGATATCAAGTGAAATATTTTTTTTCTCGTAAAAATTAGACAATAAACTTGATTGGAACGAGACGGGATGAGAGGAACATAATGAGCAGAAAGACAAGTACAACATTGACTCATCGCTTGATCTGCCATCGAGTGATTCAAACATCTAAATCATTTATGACCGATCTTATCGAACATTTAGTCATCGCTTATCCAAGATGTCTCAGAACATCTTACGTCTTCCCTATCCTCCTTAACCTTTGTTCGACGAAGTTGTTTGTTTTGGTCCAAAACTGTCAAGGCCTAAAATGGATCAATATCCGACTTTGTATGATGCACCCTCCTTAAAGTTTTGTTCCGAGTAAGGGACCATTCTTAGTTGCTCCAATTTACACCTTGGGGTGACAATGGTGTCGCCGGAGAACAGAGGGACATAAAAACGGTACTAAATGGAGTTCAAGTTAACTGTAAAAACATAATAGCAGCCGATCTCTGATAACACCGGCGTGATTTCCTTGAACCAACACGGTGTTGTTGAACTTGAAGTGTCTATAGATTATTTATTTTGTACTTTATATCGGATTAAGAACGTTAAAATTGTTCCCTTTGAGCACCTACCCGCTTGGTGTGAATGAATGAGTCAGTGGCGGTCCCCTAATTTCGAACAATGGACTCGTCCGGTGTCTTTTGAGAGAGGGTGGGTGTGAGTGAATGAACGAGAGCGGTGCGGAGCGAAGCGATCTAGCTGAGGGAGCGAAGAGTCGAAGGATGCGATAGACAGAGAGAGCCGCCTACCTAGCCCAGGCATCCGTGTTTCAGTACAGGGTTCATAGTCGCAGGACGCACACCGCTCCTCCGACACCCTCAGCGACTCGACCTCTCCACACCGACATCCTCCATCACATTTCTCCATCTGCAGGGATTTTTATCGTCAGATTGACTTCAAGTTAGAATTCATCTACCTGTGAAGATAATGCTACGGGAGAAAAGGACTAATCTATAAACAAGTTAATGGATATTTCCACCATTCGATGCCTCCATCTCTTCAGTGACATGGATGTATCATCATTTCATTGCATCGTCTGCTAATAATGTAAGTGCTTTCCCATCACTTTGAAAGCTAAATGCTCTCTATTATAGAATAAGTATTCTCAATTTCAATCTGTACATGTTTCATCTACTCACTCGTTTATTCCAAGGCCGATGTGTTAGCTTCGAGGTCGGTACCCGAGTAGCTAACTACAACCATGACAACAGAATTGTGCGAGCTTTCTGACCCCCTGCTTTTCTCACTATGCTGCGTGTTTCATGTCATTACGAGATAATAGCCTTTCATTTACTCGGTCATTAGCAGTGAGTAGACCCACACACTCTCTCCTGTACACCTCGTGAAACAACAAAGTTGCACTTAACCTCTCTCCCTACCCGCTCCCCGCTGACCCCAGAATGCCCGATGCAGGTAGCCGGGTGCGTCGGGGGAGCAAACCAGCGTGATCCCGTGTCGAATCGTCAACACCCATGCCGGGATCGAAATTTTTATTTGATACGATTTTTAAAAGAGGTTATAACGCGAGCTGTTTCCATTTTCGAGTACAAATTTGACCCGCTGTTAGTTTTCGTTGCCTGAAATCACAGAGAAACTGATATGGCGTTCCCAAAGTACTACATACATGAATGCAGACATGCTTCGTACCTTACGACTTGAGTTAAGACACCTTGTAACAGAGTCTGCATCTTCGTGTAAACTTCAGTTTTTAACATGTCTAATTGTCTTGAATAAGCGGCATGATGCGAGGCGAAATCGGGGCAAGCCATTCACGAGCTTTTGAACACGACAAAGAGTCTCTATAGATATGGGAATAATTTGCAACATGAATTGATGGTAAATCTTTTTTTTTTCACAGCGGTATTAACCCTTTGTGAAACAGGTAAACATGATGAAGCGCGGCACGTAGGCTGTTCATGTGTACGTATAACAGGATGACGTCTCCACTGTAATCTCTTACATGTCTTAGTATTGTCACCAGCAAACAGTGCTGACATTTGGCGAACAGGGAATCAGTGTAATGCCGTATAAAACGATCTTGCAAACACACTGTAAATTTTAAGGATCAAGCGTGAAAGGAGAGAGATTGAGAGAGAACTACAACGATGTTGGGAGAAAGAGAGAGAGATAGATATATATATAGAGAGAGAGAGAGAGAAAGAGAGAGAGAGAGAGAGAGAGAGAGAGAGAGATAGGGGGTGAGAATGGGAGAGACGCTGAAAAAGAAAGAGATAGAGAGAGGGGGAGAGAGGGATGATGGTGGTAGTGATAGTCACAATAATTAGTATCATCACCATCACTATTGTTTTAACTGTGGTCTTTAACGCCCTATCACATTCCACCATTTCCATTTCCTCCACCATGACATCGCTATAACCATGATAATAATTTCCACCATCATCAGGATCAACATTTTATGCGCATCTACATCACATTAGCAAATACACATACATTGCACTACAAAGAGACTAATCGATACAGTAACAACCATGATTTCATTCCCAGATATCCTGAACAGCATCGTCTCCATCGCGATCACCGTCATATCATCACGACTATCGACATCGTCATCACAATCATCACCACTCCATGTATCTTAATCCAACCCACCATCGTCATCATAATCATCGCCACTATGTTACCCCACCCCACCATCGTCATCATAATCATCGCCACTATGTCACCCCACCCCACCATCGTCATCATAACAATCTGTTCAAGAATCGATACATGGCCGACTCTCCCATCTGTCCATCGATCGATCCATAAAGCTGGCAGTCACGTCTGCTCAATGTGTGTATCTATACTTTGACATATGTATAGAATCATTAATCCACACTGGAGCTGTCATCGAGCACCCCCTCCCCCGCACACTTTCAAACCCGCCCTCTTCCCCAAATCATTCCGCACACACAAATGAAATAATACTGACAACCGAATACCTCATTATCCCGTGTTCCACAATTGTGTTAAAACCACTGTCACTGTGGTCGATGTGAGTTGAGAGAGAAAGAGAGATAGAGACAGACAGAGAGAGAGGGATACAGAGTTCATATTAATTTTTCCTCTCAACATAAATGTCAACATCGTAACAAACACATGAGGAAAGGTCGAACTAATAAGCCGAAAGGGGTCTAAATTAAGCCTTTTAGTCTCTCTTTTTTCTGGTGCCTCGATGTGACCAGCCCGCAGTGTGCCCATCACCCAGCGCACCTGCGACTCGCCCCCTTCATAAAAGGCTCGGGAATCCACCGCCACCCCCCAAAAGATTACAATTATCCCATATGCGGCTTCCATTGCCCATAGACATTCTTCCTGCTGCGTGATAAAAACTGAAATATTAATAAGCGAGGATTAATCAATCTCGTCACAAGCCAGTATGAATGTAGCTTATATGTTTTTTTCTTGCATGATAAGTATTAAGAGATATCAGCGACAGCGATGGCTGATGAAAATTTGGGCCAGCGGCGCGAAGGAGAGCTACTCAGTGAATTCTGATGCTCCAAGCAGCGATTTATCCAATCTGATAAGAGATATTACCTCCGTTGTTCATTACCTGAACTATAAATCTGGAAAACGGTACACTGAAGACTGGTATTGTTATGAGTCGGTGGCGGTGGGGTAGGGGAGATGTACAGATGTACGTGCTAAGTCGATTATTGTATTAGAGTGTTTACTTACTACAAATAAGCCGTATATTTCTTGTGTCATTCATAAATATGCCGTGATGAAAGTAAAAGTATTAAGGATCCAATTTTGCTTTAGTTCATTTACAGAGTCATTATGTTTGAAAGGAATTAGTCTAGATTCTGAGCGGGAGTATTTTGTACTTTGTTTTGTGTAATATCAAAGGTACAGGGATTGCTACCAGATGAAGGGGGTCCAAGGAAGAAGAGAGAAGTTACCATCGTAACGGAGAAAACAAATGATTAGATGGCCGGAGAATAAGGATGAGACTGAAATGAGTGGGAGTAAAAAAATGAGTTGAAAATGGAGGAGAGGAAGTGAACATGTTCAGCACGAGAAAGGACACGAAAGAATATAAAGATCAGAAGATGACGACAATCACAAAGAGAAGAGGAAGGGAGAAACTGTGAGTGGAATGTGAGCAAAGAAGGGTGGGAATACCGTTTGGACCACATCAAGCTGGTAAGGAATCTGTAAAACACAATCTATCTATTACCATCAGCTTTAAACGGCGGTAATAAATCTCCATATCACTCTTGATAGATGTACGGTGGCCGTTAGGACAAATCTGTCTCAATGTCCGTATAAGACCCATCTAACTCACTTATCTCCCTCCCTTCGAATATGATTTGTGTTGTTTACATGGCCGTTATCGTCAATATTACTCGAGAAGATGGAGACCATGGACGGCCATTGTATTGCAATATTGTCAAAACGGGTTGGGGGAGTCGCTCTGTAAATTGAGCGTTAAGTGATAAATGCGTTAAACATGGAAGTCGTTTCAGGTTTGAACCTCAGAGATTGTTGATTCAACTCGCTCGTGATTCGGCTACAGGGAGGACAGGAGGAGGAGGGGGATCCAAGAACTGTTTTCACTCTCACTGACCGGATAAAGCCGCCTTCTAGGGCGAGATTTAAGCATGTTTTCAGAGCTTAAAACTTGGCGCGGTACAAACAGTTCTTGACGAGTTACCAAGAAGGAAGTTAAAACATGCTTAAACTCAGACGTATGTCAATTTTCAAGATGACGTGTGTTGGGTACATCTCTCTTCAGTCTCTTATTAACAAGAAATTCGCCGTTGCATATGTTCGTCTTTCCCCTTTTCTATTTTTACCTTAATTGAGTGTCTACGCCCTTGTGAAATGTGTATTAGAAAATGTGGAACGTATCAGAATTTTGGTGGTGTTTTATTTGTAAGCCGAGTCTTGTAGTAAGCAGCCCAGGGCGTGCACGCAGCGCGCTCGCCGGTAGGTCTAGCGTACAGCGCTTTGTTGCTCCTTGGTTTCATTTCTTAGTCTCTGTAGAACTCTCGCTTCCCTTGCGGTTTGTACAGCTTCGCGATCTGCTTTGTAGAATTTAGAAACAGGATCGATAACTTTCCCCCCCTTCACTTGTCAATAGGGATTTAGGCATTATGTAGCTTAGCGGTGTGGTGTTGTAGTTACATGCTGTAAGACTCGACCGTAATGACGTGCTGAGCTGTGGCGGCTTTGTCCGATGCTTAAAAACTATGTTTAAACCAGCGGGAAAGACTCGTATGTATGGCAGGTGCTAATACGATGACACTTTCCCAGCTTTTCATTGCTGATGTAATGCGATAATGAACCCATGTTATGATGATCGGTTAGGAGCGTATCCCTAATTAAGTCCGATCCTTCTTAATAGCATGTTGAAGGTAGGCATATGGATTAGTAGAGGCTTGGTAATGATGGTGTGGTTATTATCCAGGCTCGTCTCAGTCACTCTGTGGAAAGCATTTGACATGATTTGAATTGAATTGGATCATTTTATTGTCCATTCGTAGAAATTTGCTTTGCTCACAAAAAGTATTACATTTGCTTCAATACAAAATAACATTAGAAATATTCAACATTTATTGCTACATTGCCTACACTTCATATGAAGAAAGAAAACAAACAACACAAAAATGTTATAAACATCAGTGATATGGCATAAAACATTAGCACATTGTATCATGTAAACGTCTTCTTGTTGAAGTGATGCGGACATTCACGAAACTACATGACGAGAGTTTTCAAGACTAAGGGAAGATTGAAACCCTTAACATACATGGAATTGAATAAAAGCTGAAATATTAAAAAACAGATTGGTAATTGTCTTTAAGATCGCAGGCATCTTACGAACATGACGAAAGTTGGGAATGTTTTAAAATCATAATCACTATCACTTATTTCTGATCAGTAACTTACATGGGGTTGAATTTAGATGCACAGTTGTCATGGTTTTCCTCCATTAACATGACTAATAAGGCAATAAGGGTACCAGTCTTCATCTTGTGTCCAGGTCTACTCCCAGAGAGACAGCCCCATCTGGTTCCTATAATCAACCCAAATCCATTTTCACTCAGGTCTAATTCAGACTGTTCTATCGAATATCCTGGCCGAGTTAACTTTCCTACCAAACAATCGAATTAAGAGTCTCTATGTACTCGGCGTTCTTCGCCGGATTTTGCGTTTTTAGTTACACTTGTATCCAACGAAGGGGTTCCAAACATCTCTTAATAAAAAACAACCCTTCCCGAAATGTAAAGTGATACGAAATATTATCCTAATCTTCAGTTATTTGTGAATCAAAGACATCCATTAAAATAGGCGACATGCAGTTAAGTCCTGTCAGTGCGTGCCGGTCTTTAGATTTGCCTGTCCTCACTTCTTCATGTGGCGTAAAATAATCTTCTTACATTTTCAGGCAATCTTCTATATAAAAACCCAAGTAGAAGTGAGAAGAGGAAAAAGTCAAACCGCTTAACCCAACTTGACCCGAGCTCACACAGACTGTAAGGCAATATGGCTGCTTTCACCCGTCTTGTCGTAATATCATTTTCTTTTCAATTCTAGGGCCTTTCTTCTTGGAGACTTGTTTTTTCTTTGGTGAGTTGTAAGCCGGCAAGTTGAATGCCAAGCTGTCACCATACTTAGCGCATGATCAATCAAGAGGTCACTCCGTCAAGTTCTCTGCCTGACTCTTAGGTAATGTTAGACCTCGTTTATTAGGAGGGCTATACGATAGGGGGGATGATGGTGTTGGGAACCTAGAGCATACAGAAGAAAAGGCCGAGGGAAGGGGGCGAGAGGGGTGTCAAAATGACGAACGGGGCGCCGAAAGTCCGAAGGGAGACCGAAAAGCAGCAATGACCGAAAGTAAGCAGCGGCTGAGACTTAATTTGATGGAAAACAATGACAATAATTAAACCTATGTAAGGGGGGGGGAAGCCTTACCAGCAGGAAAGGTGAGAGAGAGAGAGAGAGAGAGAGAGAAAGAGAGAGAGAGAGGGAGGATAAGAGAGAGAGAGAGAGAGAGAGAGAGAGAGAGGGGGGGGGGGTGAGCAGGGTTAAAGACAGCCCGATAAAAGGTTGGTTTTGTGTTATTTGATATCATAACCTGCTTCAATATTACTCTGTATCATAGCGTGTTTGTACCTGCTGCTCGAAGTATTCAGACTCTCCAGAATTAATCCGTGAATGTTTGCTCGTGTAAGCGAAGTGAAAGCTGAATCAGCTCAGGCGATCTCAACCATCCATCACGTACATTGACAGAAGACGGTTTCTGATCAACTAGACCTGCCTCCCCAACATTTGACACAGTTATTTTTTACATTCTGGTCAACATTGTACTTGAGAGTGACTAGGGCAATGGCAGATTTTTTTCTGTGAGGTTAAGATGATGTAGACTGAAGTAGGTATGTGATAGCGAAGGTGGAAGAAACGGCAATACAGAGAGAAGAATACAGAGAACACGTGGTGCAGACAGGAGGAGGAGGAGGAAGAGAGCGGAAGAAGAAGAAGAAGAAGAAGAAGAAGAAGAAGAAGAAGAAGAAGAAGAAGAAGAAGAAGAAGAAGAAGAAGAAGAATAGGGAGAAGAAGAAGAAACAGAACAACAACAACAAGAGAGAAAACTGTATTAAATTGAACTGAAATTACTTTCCTGAAACCTTCGATCAGCAATGCTATTTTTAGAATATACCTGTATCTCATTCAAAAATCGACTCAACCGTTGACGAGTGCGCTTATCCACCAAATTATTGCCGTCTTCTTTGGCACTTTCTGTGTGCGGAGCTGGACAAGCATGGGTCAGAAACTTGCTTTGTCACTATAGATTTCGGAAATGATTGTATCCTCAAATAACAGAAACGTTTTGGGCTCTTTGTAGTCGCAGTGAATGGCGATTGGAATTATAAGAATCACCCACATCGTATCGCCAGCGTGAGTCTTTCATTCATTGCCTTGTGTGATACAGAAGTGCGATTTTTAAGCCAATCATGTGCTAAACCAATTTTCAGGAGTTCTACAGAGATAATAAAAAAATTGCCGCCTTATCTTTTTGTGAAGGAACACATATATTAACAGTGGCATGTTTCCATTGACAGCGATGGTGACAACCCCCTTTCATCTACCGGGGATGTATTTAAATAATTGACTGGCGTTACCCAAAACATGAGGCTCGATTTGTAAAGGTGTTTGGGTGAGCGCACATAAGGTTTCCCAACCAGTTAAATGAAATCTTTCAAACGCGCCAGCGCGCGGCTATAAGAAAAGTGGATAATGTTGGTAATAATCAGTTGGTTCTTGCACTCCATTCCTATCCTGAATTCAACCCTGGATAGTCTTCCTGAGCTCTCTGTGCATGTGTAGGCATGATAATATATATAGCAATGTGTACATCTGTATAAAATACAGAGCGCTGCCCGGCGTGTACATAATCGAGTTTTATTGAGAAACGCGCATAAAATCACTAATCAACATCAACATTGAAAGTTGAGCATTGCTTAACTCTTTGTGTTCCAAACGAAATGCTGCTCTATGTGATTTGTGTGTATTATATAGTGCTAAAATGCACCAATGGCGCATAAAATATTAACTTTGTTACCCTTCTGTCGTTCTCCTGCATCAGTAGTATATATACATCTCTGTAGAGGAGCATTTTGTCAGGCACAGAATAAGTTAACCTTGTAGGTACCAAGCCAGGAAAAACACATTGAGTTACTTCAGATTCTATACATCTTTGGTAGGGGGAGGGTTAGAAGGAGAGGGTTTTAAATGACCGCTTGCCGCCCAGGGACACCCCATTTAAAGTGGCTATAGCATGTCGTTCCCGCGCTGACAGATAAAAGGCGTGCCGCCTCGTCTCCAGCTGTCACGTGACCAGCCTAAACCAGCCACAAATGTTGACCAAATATATTCGTGCGCGAGAAATGTATGTTCGCCCTAATTCGCGCGGAACGGGGCCGACAGGGCTGAGCGAATCCCATCGCCTTGTGTGCGTCTTCATTAGCTTAATATACATGGTATACGGACTGCTGCCAAACGGCGCCGGCGGTACCACGTGTGCGTGTACCAAGTGGGCGTTGATCATTCCGGACGAGGTGGTTTGTCCGTCGTCGTTCTGATCGTGACACTATCTGATTACTCTTGATGTACACTGCATTTTGAGAGCCAAATGTCACATTTTGCTTGATGCGGATCATATTATTGTGGTCACGTTCACCCCGTTACCGTAGCTGAAGAGATGTTGACTTTTCACGTCAGGTGCGTCTCTCTCAGCCCCCCCCCCCCCCCGCGCCCTTTTTAGTTAGTGTTGTCATAATTATTGAAATAATTTGCAAACATAGTTATTATTTATAAAATGAAACAAATATTTCTTTTCGTGTATATCAATATCAAAAGAATAGAAAAAAGAGGTCTGGCAACCATTAAATTGAGTTTTATTTCATGTGATATGTGATATAAACCCCAACGTCCAAAGTGCATAATGAGTCAGATGGACAGATACTTACCGCTCCAACGCTGATGCAAGCGCGTGGCACTAGAGCAGTTATAATTGAGCGAGTGCAATGTTAATAATGAATAATATCATCCCACTCAATGCCGTTCATTTCTTTAATTAACGCCTGGCTCGCTTCGTGTTTCAAGCAATATGATACATATGCATATCTTTTTCGTCCAAACTTGTAGTTATAGCAACGAAAGACCACCATGGCCTAGAAGAGCGTACATGCATAAATGAATGGATGTTTTATGTTACTGACTGATCAACATGATACGATTAGGCCTCCTTCTGTTTCAGATAATTTAAACTAAAATAGAAATGAAGCGAATTATTTTCCGTACTTTCGACGAACGTCACTTATTCTGCATTCACTCTTTGTATCAACATTTTGTTCATTCGAAGTTTCGTTTTGTTAATTTGCTTGTATTTCGGATTGTCGCTGTCCATGACGAGTAATAAGCAATTATTTCCATTTTATGCTTTGGAATGACGACCATGGACATGGGTCGTCAACAAACTGGACATATAGGCTGGTATTGTAAGTCTTAAACGCCAACCTTCGTCTCTCTCTCCCACCCTCCCCAAGCTCCAATGAAATATGCCCTGTTGCCCACTTACGGCGAAATGAAGACAGGTCATTCTTAATTCTCGGATTCAAATTGGAGTAGATTGCGTTGATATCAACCCCTGGCAAGTACAGAAGGTCAGCTTTTTTTGGCGACGACACTACCCCCCTCGTTTTATTTTGCCTTCTTATTAATCCTAAACAATAGTGCAGTATATATGTACTTTTTATTGAAACGTACGTTGTAATGTGCACTGAGATACACGTGTCTCTCTGAAAGTGTTACAGTTAATATTTTCGTTATCTATAGTGCATTATCTATCTGAAACTTTATATTTGTGTGCGCTTCCCCGGACAATGTCGTAGATTTTATCCATACAAGCATTATCCATTAGTTACATGCCAATTACAACACAGTGTATTGTCTATGGGACTAACAAAGTTTAACAACCAATTTTATGTTTCCATGATATTCCAAGATGGACAATATCTACAGTTAGGCCAACGTCTTAGCTGTGCATTGCTATTTCTCTGTGTATGCCTGTTTTAAGAAAAGCAATTCCTGCGAGAAAACAAACGACCAGAAATATCAGATTCATGTCGGAAATCTGGGACGTGACTCTGACTTTTATTTGAATTTACAATTCGCCACAAACTCAATCAATCCCTGACAATCTGGAGGGAAAGGGCACAGCGAAGCCGACTGGAAACAGTGACATTTGAAATTAAGCCTGTTCTACGATGGAGATGCTCCCTGCCGGCTACAGCCGCGGTTCGTTCAGACGAGCTGCAGGCAATATATCGTGTATATTGCCTTCATTCGTTCAAATATTCCAGTGTATGACGGTACACTATTCTATATAAACTGGTTATATTGCATGGCAGTGGGACACGAAGTCGTCATATTGATGTTTATTGCACGCTATCTTCGATAATGACAATGATTCACCACTCAAGGTGTATGCGTGTCGGGTAGATGCTATATGCATTGTGTCGTCAACGATGGATCTTATGAATTCATGTATCACTTCCAATTCAAATGGTATTCCCCAAATGTTCGTAGGAGAAGACGAGGGAGAGGGGGAGGGGGAGGGGGAGGCAGGAGAGGAGAGGAGAGAGACACACAGGAGAAAGGAGTATTTGACCATGATGATAGACTAAAGTAGATAAAGAGAAGGAGAGAAAGTCAAATGTGTGTGTATATGTTAGACAGAGAACATGGGTGATGTTCACCCGATGAGGGAAACGTATCAACCGTACGTGTACACTGTTTTAGGAGACGAGAAATATCAACAATTATCGCTGAGCAGAAGAATATTGTGTCTTTCCAATTCCCGATCAACGAAGTCACAATCTAAACCCAATTCCACGTCTTATGTCTGAGTCCTTAATTATGCAAATTCATTACTGTACCTTGCCGATTCCACTCCGACGTTCGTGCTCTAAGCCGCATCATTCCCACTGGAACTAATTAGCATATTCATGAATTCATAAACATGTAGGTAAGTTATGACCGTATATTATACTGTATCCGTACACTGTGACTCTACTCTCGTCTCAGTCTCCCCTCTTCTTCCCGTTTTACGTGTACACACACTTATCCTGCCATCCATCTATCTCCTAATATCAGTGGATATATCTATTTCTATGGATCGTTCTAGTTAGCTAGCTATTTATTTATGTATCAACTATCTGTCCATCTTTAGATATATATTTATGTTTGTCTCTCTTCTTGTCTATGTACATATCTTTTCATCTGTCTATATAGTATTGATTTAGCCTTTATATTTACCGTTTTACATGACTTTTATATACTCTTATCTCTTGATCTCTTTATCTTTCTATTTCTATGTCTATTGATCTTTTTATCTGTGTACGAGAGAAGATAATCTAAATATACTGGTGTGTCGCTCTTTTTCTTCATCCTGCTAATCATCTGTGTCCTTATCCTCTCGTCTGATCACCCAACTCCATATTCGTTCTCATTCCTACCCTCTCTTCCACTCCACCTACACCTTTAGCAGACATAGAACTACAAAACAAAATTGCTAGCACTTCCATCATGTATGTTGACCAACCAACCACCAATCGATACATTAGGACACCTTAACTGCTCTCCTGTACAATAATATACATATTATCCCAAGGACTAAACCGTTTCCAAAGCATTTCACACATTAGTCTCTCTTATTCATTATATCATTATGTCATTACTTAGATCTAATTTCGCCTCCGGAAGTGCGAAACTGAAAACACGTACCTTGGGCCCACCCTGTGTATATACAGACACATCCACCCTGTTCATTGTTGTCATACCCCAGCCATTCACTTCCCAGCCTTAGGATACTCTGACATATGGAACTCTTCGCGTACTTTTATAAGTCCCGAAATGATTCCATTCCATATAAGAGCGTCCTTAACTCATCCCTGATCCCGCCTCGCTTTGTCCGGTGGGTCAGCCACTTGTCGATGTCATCAAAGACCAGCGGTCGGCTCGAGAGGGCCAGCGGGTGCCAGTCAACAAGACACCATCCTTGCTACAAGGTGCCCCGCTGAGCAATCCGATTACAACTCTCTCATTCCATTGTCACAGTTATATTCTCACCCAGAGCTGCTAATTTGGACATTCTATTCCAAGTGTCTACATGTCATTCCAAATCTTCTTCTTTTTCGGCTTCTTCTGTGAAGTCCCACCCGTCTGTATCCATGTCATTAGGGCTTACAAACATCCGATCTATAAACAGGAGAGGAGAACCAAGGAATTTTCCATACCCCATATATGGAAAGTCGTCCCGTGATGCATCGCGAAGCGACGTCCACATTTGTGTTGTGTAGTCGTACCCATTTCCGGTCTTGTACAAGAGTACGCTCGACCGGAAATAGTATGATTGCCAAAAATAAATCCGAAAATAAAACAAAGAAGTAAAAAGTGAAAAAGGATAATTTCCTTTCAAAACACACATAAACCGTACATGATCATACAATGATGATGTCGTGAATAGTGAGTTACAAAATAATCAGTGGATATTGATGATATGACAGAAATTTCAAAATGTTGAAATACTGTTGTTAACAGCTTTGTAAACTGTATTTTGAGGCGAGGAGAACAAAGGATTGAACTTCACTGACACTCATGTCCATGGTGACACTATCGAGATGAATAAATCGTTTTATCAGTAATTACACCGATTGAGTAAACTTCGAGTACAAATGAATCAAGTAGACAGTAAATATCATAACGTTTTTCTCCGTCATCACCCCGTATCGAGGTGGATTTAATCTCTTGGAGTAGACAAACGTGTAAACACATGTAAGCATGGCCATAGAGATAAGGCTTATTTACTACAGCGGGTCACCGGTCTCTAAGTCGACTTAGGCGCTGAAGTACGGCATTCCGCGGTTGTTAAGTAGACTTAGGAAATGAGAAGGCGAGCTTGGCATACTTTAGATGTCTCCCCGTTTTATGTGACGAATCGGTTTATGAACGCGTAACTGTTTGATTTTTGTCCACCGATTAAATATCTCGTTTGCGCTATTGGTCACATTTGTGTTTTCTTTCGGAGAAGGGATGGAATAAATAAGTGAGTCAGAGGGTAAAAAAAGAGATGAAGGAAAGAGAAGGACTAAGGAACACAAGTCCTTTGCTAGGATCTTCTTTAGCATCGTTTAGTTCATTTTGAAATGATCATCATCATTGACAAATGTATGGAGCGCAACGAATGAGTCCTTCTTTCAAGTCAAAGCAGTTTAAGCTACAAACGTACAAAAAACAAAAATAATCTATACATTATGATTCAATTTCTATGATCTTATTATGTTGTTGTATACATCCATCTAATTACGACTACCTTTAAAACGATTCGACGCCTTTTAAAAGTCATCTACAAGTACATTTAAATCATAGCAGGGAAGAATAGACAAATTGAATATGTTGTATCATAATGCGCAACTAAATGCGCATACTCTCTGAATGACTGGAAGAAATATATATTTGTTGTATTTTGCTGATGTTGATATAACATGAAAGTGGTGATTTTTACCAGCTGATTGCGCCTTGAGTCCCATTGAAGGGGATTGTCTCAAACACACTTTGGTCATAATGGTGGTATGTATATAATGATCCGAACAAACCATCATAGTGACTATGCCTGCATGACGTCACTATTCCTGCATGACGTCACCCCCTAAACCCTTCGTGTACCAAACAAAATACAGCCGTACAATAATGATGTGTTACTGGTGTAAAATAACAACACTGGCATACAATAGATTGATTGTAGTTTTCATTTGGTTTCTCCCCATGCAGATGTCTGATCTATGTGTTACCCATGCCGTTGGAGCGGGAACATTTTATTTGACAAGAACATTGTAAGTGCGAAGGAAGCGCACATCACGTCGCAGCAGCAAAGCTCGACAACCCCCCTGTCGTCTCCCGTCGTCTGCAACTGGTCCTTCCACCAGCCTTGACCTGCTCCTTCACCATGTCGTTGTCATATCGCCAATCCCTTGCGCTGGTCGTGATTGGAAGCTTTCTATTATTCACTGTCGTCGCTGGTGCGGATGTGTCGTACGATATCAACGAGGGGGTCGGAGTCGGTACCGTGATCGGGAACGTGGCCTCCGACCTTGCGATCATAGTCGACGACAGCACCGAGTTCTCCCTGTTGGGCGTGCCTAACGAGACGGCCTACGTCTCGCTGGACTCGCAGACTGGTATGTCAATCAATCAACCCCCTTCTCCCCCTTCTGGGTTTACCTTCCTTTACTGTTCTTCTCCTTAGCTCTTTCTCACCTTTCCCTTTATGTTCTATTCCTTCTTATTTTGGTTGTTTTTATTCTATTTCGAACCTCGCGTCTTTACCGTGTTTTGTTAGGCTCGGCACGACGAGGTCTAGCAATGAAGCCTAAGCCCTCTCCCCTGATTGCTCTCTCATCTCATAGGACAAACAGGGGAGAGGACTTAGTCTTTATTGTCAGACTTCGTCGTTTTCACACTCAAATGTGCCCATGTACTTCACGGCCCAGACCCAATGCTAGGTCAATTGTGACACTACATATCAATCATATCTTTAAAATGAAACATAGCCTAATAAATGAAAAAAAGGTGTGGTCGTTTGATTTATTGTCACGTTTTTGTTCATATTTAAGCACGGAAGTGATTCACTCACGAAGAGTGTTCTTTCAAGGCATTGTATCATGTCGTAAGAAAATAAGATTGTATATTTTGTGTTGTCTCTGCCACCTCCAGGAGAACTCACCACGCTGGAGATAATTGACCGCGAAATAATCTGCCCTGGGTCTTCGGCGACCTGCGAGATCGAAGTCAATGCCATTGAATTAGGTACCAATGAGTTCATAAATATAATTATAATCATCAACGATATCAACGACCATGCTCCGGCATTCGACGAGGACGTCACGAACTTGGCAATCCCGGAATCGGTAGCGTCGGGGACGAGGTTCCCTCTCACGACAGCCATTGATCCTGATGTCGGGGTGAACACGATACAGGGGTATCGCCTATCGGATGAGTACTCGGATGTCTTTGGCTTGATTCAGAACGACTTTCCCGGTGGACTCATCATCATTCAGCTGGAGATTCTAGGCACTCTGGACCGTGAGGCTAAGGACAGCTATCAGATGTCGCTCTACGCAGACGACGGGGGTGACCCGGTGCTCTCCGGGGTCACTACCCTCAACGTGACCGTGCTCGACTCCGACGACCATTCCCCGGTGTTCGATAGGACCTCCTACCGGGTCGTTGTGGCAGAGAACGTGGCGGTTGGCCAGCAGATCATCCAAGTGCACGCTGAGGACCCGGACACCGGTACGAACGGCCAAATCATCTATTCGTTTGGCGGCAGCGTATCGAACAAGGACCGAGAGCTCTTCGATATAGACTCATCCTCCGGATGGCTGACCGTCAAGAACCCACTCAACTTCGAGGATGAGGAGTCCCACCAGGTTACTGTCAGAGCAACGAACAATGTGCCCAATCCTTTGCCCGACTTTGCTTCCGTGACTATTGACATTATCGATGTGAACGACAACCGACCGAAGATCACCATCACTGCCATTGGCGGCGGTAGCAGAAGCACGCATGTTGAAGAAAATAGTCCCAGTGATGCTTCCTTAGCATTCGTCCGTGTGACCGATGATGATACAATGGCCAATGGGCAGTTGTCCGTCACGCTGGAAGATGACGAAGGTCACTTCTACCTCGAAGCACTCAACGCAGGGCAGTTTGTTCTGAAGACAGCGGTCATCTTAGACCGGGAGGACGTAGATGTCTACAATATCACCATTGTCGCTCAAGACGGAGGATCGCCTGTGCTCTCCTCGCAGAAACGGTTCGCAGTGTACGTCGACGACGAGAACGACAATTCACCTAGGTTCTCGTCGTCCGTTTACCACACTACGATCAGCGAGAACAACGAGCCTGGTCACCGCGTGGCCACCGTGCAGGCGTTCGACGATGACGAGTTGGAGAATGGCGAAGTTGTATACAGTCTTCTGGATGACAAGGACGGGTCGTTCGCTATCCATCCCGATTACGGGGTCCTCACGGCCAACGTCAGCCTCAACCGGGAGGACCAGGAATCCATCGAGCTAGTGGTCAGGGCGTGTGACCGGGGGAATCCCCAACGGTGCTCCGACGCTCCCTTGACAGTCAGGGTCTTAGACCAGAACGACAACGACCCTACTTTTGGAGGAGACCTCATTGAAATGAGCATTGCAGAGAATCAACCAGCGAACTCACTCGTCGGTCGCGCTGTCGCGACAGACGCAGATGAAAGTGAAAACGGACGTCTAAGTTACAGTATTATAACGGACACCGTGTTTTACATCAGCGAACTTACTGGAAAAGTCTACACACAGGCGGCTCTTGACCGAGAGCAGCAAGAGCTATATCACTTTACTGTCAAGGTGGTCGACGACGGGTTGTCTCCAAAGTCAGCCACAGCCACCGTAGTTGTTACCGTCCAAGACGTAAACGACCACTCCCCTAACTTCTTAGTACCATCGGCCTCTGATGACATTAGATTCATCCCGGTATCTGCGTCGCCGGGTTTCCCTATCCTGAAGGTGCACACCGATGACGAGGACGTCGATGAGAACGCGGCGGTGACCTACGCTATCAGCAGCGGAAACACTAACGAAGCATTCGGCATCCAAGCCAATGGCGATATTGTGACGGCTCAGGACTTGAAGTTGGACTGGGAAGGTGTACACGAGATCATGATCCGTGCCACTGATGGCGGAAACCCCGCAAGATCGTCGACTGCGACTCTCCGCATCGTGATCGCTAACGAAGATTTTACGACCTCCCTCCCACCAGATAACTTTACCGAGCTGTTCAATCTTACCATCAGTCACTATCTCGAATCCGGAAACAATGCTGCTAGTGCGCGTGCTGCCCTCGACGACTGGGCAATGATCGTCATCATTTCACTTGCTGGCCTCGCCGTCATTGTCGTGATTGCCTTCCTACTCGTTGCTGCGCGATGCCGAATGAAGAAGAACACACAAAACAAATTCAACCCAACCGGTGAGTCGGTATTCCTTAATAAAGTGCCAGACACAAACGGGAGTGCCGGGAAGGCGTCGGATACGGACTCCGGGATGACATCGGTCACCGCATCGAACCTGTCAGCAATTAAGTCGAAGAACATCCGGAAATGGCGGTCTCAACAGGAGAACGACCGGAATTCTGTCTGTTCCTCTCAGCGTGGCTCGACCACCACGCTCGGGAACATTCCGGCGGACGGGAGGCTTGGCAACAAGCAGATGACGACGTTTGGTAGCTCCGATCTCCAGAGCATCTCCTCCATCTCCCTGGCCGGCAGAACGCCCGACCCAGACGCACAGGTAAGCAGGGCCGAAGGGACGGGTGGGAGGATGGGATTAAGAGTGCCATGAATGAATGAATTAATGAATCAATTGATTCATGCATGAATGAATGAATGAATGAATGAATGAATGAATGAATGAATGAATGAATGAATGAAGTGATTCATGCATGAATGAATTAAAGAATGTATGTTTAAACGAATGAATGAATGAATGGATGGACGTATGTATGTATAAATGAATGAATGACTTGATGTATGTATGTATATATAAATGAATGAATGAATGAATATATTAATGATCGACAAAAATGAGTAACTGAATGTATTTGGGCGAGACATAGTAAGGGGTGTATGGTTGCGTGAGGGTCTGGTTCACTCAATGAAAAGGAATGATAAGTGAATGAATGAGTGAAGAACGCGACGAAGGAAAGCGTGAATGAATGAATGAATTAATGTGAGTTGTAAAGTTAATCATGTTAATAGGCAAACATATCTCTATATAATGTAAAATGTTGGTTCTCTCATGTCATTTACGTAATTGTGAAAGAAAATAATCTTTGTTAAGCTGTTGGCCGGGAGCATGTTTCTGTTCTCGTTGAAATGATTTTTCAGTATTATCCGATGAAATGCCAAGAGGCCTCCCATAGGGTAGAACGTTAATCCAATTTAAATGGATTATAAAGCTAAGTACATTTCTCTTAATTTGATTTACCCGTCAAGAGTGCTCACCTCTGAGCGCTACAACCTTCCGCTGACGGCGACGATATTGACAACGTTAAAACAACATTTATACCTATTAAGTATGAATATTCGAATGTTTTATTTATCAATTACATTCAACAGAAGAAGACGAATTCTTTTCTTTTTTTTACCACTGATCAATGCTCATTTCGCCAATGATGGTATTACTATATCTATATCAATTGACATTTTCGCGAGGAAAGAATGGTATCAATGACATGATAAGGGATCTTCCTTAATCTGCGGGGGGTGGGGGGGGCATGTTAGTTAAGCAGTCCTCATGAACTAGTCAACGTGGATAGAGCCTACACTTTGCATGTCACCATAGTAACGTTTTAGTGATCATTTACACTTTGATCGTCAAGGTAAGGAAAGGGGCAGGTTGTATTCATGATATGATTAGCTCTGCGGTTTACATAGAAATCACGGAGAAACTTGGTATTTTCATGTAAAGTAGTGTGTAGCAAAGTCTTTGATCTGAAAAAAACATCGTCACCGTCATTCTAAAATTAAGAGAAAGACAACATCCTTCGCATTCACCATGTAAAAGGCTGTGGGCAATCTTGTTCTACGTTTCTGAATAAATGTATGTTCCCTGTATGTGGGCTGATTGATCGTGTTGATGGCAAGACTCGTGAAGTTCGTGAGGTGCATAGAATGAATGTCCTTAGCTCCCACTGATCACGTGAGAATCAAGCGGGAACACACTGGGCATAAAACATGCGATGTTTCAGTCTAAAATCGTCGCGTGCCCGGCACACGCGCACAGGGCATGACAGCGACGCGATAAGCTCTGGCTCCCCTTATCTATCTTTTCTACCACATCGCGTATTCAACGATACTAACCAACAAAAGATAATTCACTATTCCTTTGTCTCGATTCCTGTTCCAACTTTAGCCTAACTCATTTTTCCGGCTACGATCCCTCAAAGCTTTCTGCTACTCGAAGGGGCCTAAACAACAAGCCCTCCTAACGAAGCCAGAGGAAATATCGATCTTACATGTGAAAAACCTTGTTGGTCCAATATTATGCAAATTCCGTGCTGCCCCATCGCTGCGTGGTTCCATGCATGTCTGATTGTACAATGTACTAGAATAGCACACGTAGAAGTTGGCGGGGCAGCCAAAAAGTTTTCCGATCGATCGAAATCAATACTTGCAGAGGAGGGGATTACGTAACAATCCATCAATATGGTGACACGCGATTTGTAACGGTGTTTTCAGTGAGTAAAGCAGATGTACTCAGTAAAATCGAAGGCCGGCTTGCTCTCTCTAGACACTATTAAAGGGCTCCCAATGCCCCAATCCCAGCATGCCCAGTGATATTTGTTCATATTTTGACAGCAATCCATGCGTTCACTCATTGTTTATCGATAATAGTTATGATAGGCATGATAGTATTATTCTTGAATCATGATATATATAAACGAAATGATTGGATTAATGACATTTCAAAGCTTCCTTCTTTCCTTTCGTACTGTAGTTTCCTTTTTCATTTAGTGTTTGCATCATTCTCCATATCCACCCAAATCTCATTTATGTCTATCTTTCTTCTTCTTGTCCGTCTTTCTGTCCCCGTTTTGGTTTTCCTCGGTATTTCTCTTTCCCTTGTTGTCTTCCCTCTGTCATTCCTTCTTCTGCCTTCGTGCCGCCTTTTCTTAATTCATTCTGTCGACCTTTCTCTGCTGATGTTGATCGACACAACTCTTATGATTCGTATAAAGTATCGAAAGTTCCAAGCTTTTATTTCATAATAATCATGCAGGATACAGGGATGTGCACATTAACATACTCTGAAATTAAAATTCGCTCTATCATTTTCCATGAGATAGATATTGGAAAAAGTAGAAATGGCATGAGGTGAAGAGATGACGACACTATGGCACGATGGAATAATAGTAGCTTATAGATCTTTTTTGAAGGGATGTGCGGCTGCGCAGTCAGTCTACTGTTCGGCGCAGTCCCTGCTCTGCGTTTGGGTGTTTGGCGCTGGACCGATACCGGTGACGATACAGAGGTGTGCAGATCGATACTTGACTCGTGTATATGTAGGACGTCTGAGCTACAAAACGAAACCTCAAGTAAAAACAAACAAACAAAAGACTTGAGCAACAAAAAGAAACAAAAGCAAAGGAAAGGCCAAGAAAAGTGGCAGGTTACAACATTATTTTGTACGTGATATGATGTAAAATAATGAATATCCTCATCATAATTTTCAATACCGCCCTAACTATTCATTAAGAGACGCTGCGTCATCTTGCAATATGTTGATAATTGCACTTAATGTAAATTGCTTCGTTTTTGCTTTTCGTCATACCAAGCCAGTAGAGAACCCTTGATTAATGATGGATTCTATGGTAGACTTAGGGTGAGTGTGTGTCTTATACGGTCTTGATAGGACAAAGAAACACATACAGAAAACAGCTTCAGGAAACTGGCACCCTTGAATAATAACGATGATAACAAAATTATGACAAACTCGCGGTAATATTTTATATTTGAACACATGCTATCCAAGGAGCAGTCGGTCCTAATCGTGATTCGGGATGTTGAACTTATCGAAATCGTGATTGGATTTGAGATTCGAATTTGGGGTTTGGTGATCGATAGAAGGCCGAGAAGCGGTAGTGTTGTGATAGAAGCAAACAACGCAGCAGCAAGGTCGCTTTATCAGTCAATTCAGTCTTTGTCTTTTGTGTCTTTCCTGGTTAACCAAAGATCATTATATCGCTTGGATTCTTTTGTTTTCTTTCGTAGATTGTATTTAACTTGCTGTCCTATTCATCAGTCTATTTTTCAAACAAATATATAATTCTTCTTTTCCTTCTCCCTCTATTTTTTTTTAAATTTCCCCCCTCTTTTCTTACCTCTCTTTCGTTTATCATGTTTTCTGCAGCAGTAACTCCCTTATTTTTCATTTTTTCTCTCATTTCTCAAACGCTCTCTATTCACAAAAAGAGTAAGTTGATATTTCTTCCTTTTCCTGAGACTGTGAATATTCGTGGAGTACAACAGAGATCCATACAATAATTATATTGTAGTTTGAAGCTTTTATTGTCATATCGAATCGACTTATTTGACCAGATATTTGGAATTTAAGAAGTAGATATGCCCGGAGAAATCTCTCCACCTACTCAGTCGACTGACAATGACGCGTCACGCCGATATTGGCCATGGATGCGGACTCGACTACTGTCGTAATAATCAACTGCCATTGTTTTCTAACAATCAATAACATGGTTATGTTTGATGCATCGTCTTTTGAATGTAACGGGGTCGCAGTGAACATTGGGTGGGGTATTAAGCCGAAGGCATTATTGAATTTTGGCTGACCACTACTGTAACGCGAAATATGTGACGTCATGATACGCCATGCTCCCTGGCTCGCGGTTAAAGATTTGCTTGAAAATCCCATTGAATTACTACACATCTCCATGCCAATATTAATGAGAGGGTGAACACTCTCAATACCACGCCTTGAAAACCCCATTGACTATTAACACATTTCTATGCCAATACTAATGAGAGGCTTAAGCATACGAAGAATTAAGATGATTACAGAAAACAAACCGCTTCAATACTACAATATTATTCAATAATATTGAGGAAGGGAATAAATTATAGGCTATTACATTATCAGCAGCCATTCCGTGGTTTTTGTATTCTGTGATTGTATTCTTACATGTATAATTCCACTAGATGTGTGCATTTTACGCAACAGCCAAGTCTATTGAATGCTCGGTGTATCTTAACACGTTTGATAACGTTGCAGTCAGCACTGATATAACATTCATTTCAAATCACCTAATTTCTAAAACGCTCTAGTGGCCTCCTGTTAATCAAATCATCACTCCATGCAATGAAGATGTTCCCAAATAATGGGCTCCGCATTTTCTCATGTTTTCAGTTTTATTTTATTTAGAAATGACCTGGGAATTCAAGTCAACGTTGTCAATATGGACGTGAACGCACTTTACATCGAGATTTTAATTAGTGGGTATGAAAGAGCGGCGTGCGCCGAGATTAGTGCGTAATTTAGACATTTAATACTCGTAACAGCATCTGATTCGGCGCTACCTTGTACGGCAATTAGTGCAGCTGTAGAACAGTACAAGTTAAATACCGACCAGGGATATATACCAAGGGCGCGGGCAGTATGTGAGTTTCAATCAAAATGTCGAGAGACTACCGTGACTAAAGTGGGATGGTGTGTGTGTGTGTGGAATTGGGGGGGGGGGGGGGGGGTGACGTCCGCTTCAAAAGGACTATAATAGCTATGTCAATTATTCTTGTTTTATCATCATGCTTGTTTCAGCTACTTGTTTGTTAGAAACAGCACAGAATAATTGCCATTATCATAGGACATCGGTCCACCTCATTCTCTCCCCTCCCCCCCATCTCACCCCCCCCCTCTCTCGCTTTCCTACCCCCTCACCACACACACACATACACGCACATATACACACAAATATACACACACACACGTTCGTCCCTATAATCCACATCAAATGTCATATCGTGTCCTTGGTCTCAAAACGAACAACATTTCCCCCTAATAACGGTATCATTCATGTATTATTACCAACGATATTGATATCAGCGACAAAAGGAAGCTTAATATATTATATATTATGCCTACAAGTACAAGTGGCAATAAAATCATTATTTTATGTGTGGTATATCAAAATAGTAACTTCGCGCGCGCCATTGTGCATTGCTTTGAAGACATAATTGAAAAGGGCAGACATAACGTCGTGAACTCTATGCAGTTCCCATAGTCACTGATAGAGGTGCATTTGATCTGGTACGTGAAGGGTTCAAATAATGATATACGCCACCGCGATCACTTTGTGCCATCAACGATTGTCCCAATAATATTCATCCCAAGAATAAAAACGTTTGTATTTGATGGAAGACTTATATCACGCTTTCCACACGTATAACAACGTAACGCGATGTATCGCAGTTAATTGAATATTTATCACCCGACTCTAAGTCACACACCTTAGACACACCTGAATCAACTACAGACAATCTCAAGCCCAAACGAAGGGTAATGAGATATGTACATAGATCATTTAAGATCCGGCGAGGAAAGTGTGGTCTACAAGCCCGTGTAAACGGTTAAACCGCCTGTATAGCGGTTTTCTACAACCATATCGCCACCTCCGTCTGTTCGTCTCAGTGGACTATATCATTTATCGCACAATTGTTACAGATGACACGCAAATAAAACGATTCCCCCCTGCCTATTGTGTGTGCGGTCAATTAAACTCCTCTTTTAAACCCCAACACGCTGCCCTAACTAAATATCAACCATCTCTCCAAAGCCTCCCTGCAAGTACTATGCTCTCGTCCACCCGTCCCCGGCCCTCCATTCCTTCAAAGTCCCAAGCCGAAAGACAAACACTTTTCGTAGACCAAACCAAGCATTGAGACCCGGGGAAGTGAAAACATTGGTCTTGAGCAAACACTCTATCCAACAACTTGCAATTAATGCGAATAGGTCGGCACATTTGTTTTGTTCAAATGAGTAAATTGTCGAGAAAGAATTTTACGAGTTTTGTTGACTCTCCACTCTTGAGAAAGCTGGACAACGAGTGACGAGTAGTGTCAACTTACCGGGCTCATACCATGCCTAGAGAGAGAAGAGACATCAAACTCATACCAAGAAAAGAGAGAGGAAACAGATTGGCAGATCATGGGTGCACGCTCGACCAAGGGTTTGCGCCCATGAAGCAAGCTACTATTCTGGCAGAATGAAATGATTCAACATGTTCCTATCCCTGTCTAGACCCATGTTGTATGATACTCAAAGAACATTATAAATCAATCGTGAATGAACGCATATTCCTTGAAAAGTATCTGCAATGGATACACACAATCGGCTCTCAGTGTTAAACAAGAGCGAAGAACCGCAAAAATGAAGAGACGGTAACCATGGTAACATGATAATCCTGACACTCCTGTCATTTACCTTGCTTTTAACAAGAAAAAGAGACAAAGCAGGACAAAGTAAGCTAGTTAATAAAATGTCTTACATTGCATAATCATGTCAAAATGTAAGTTATGTATCTGTCATGTCTGTACTGCTTCTTCTTCTCTGGATGTTAATCCATTCGAGTATTTTCATACTGCATTCTACGCTTTCCTTCGCAAAGACCAGCCATTCATTTAAAGCTGTGTAAGAGTGTGTAGCAAACCAAAGTGAGCGGGAAATTTTAAGCATAAATGGGGGGTCTTTCTTTCTTGATTAATGCTATGTTCAGCCTGCAGCGATGCATCACCTCCAACCAGAGGTTTGAGCCCAAGATACGGCTATTCCGCAAAGGACGAGGTGCTGCCCCGCATACTAATGGAAACCACCATTACCCAGGGCACACTCGTTACTTTCCCCGTGATGACACACATCACGTGGTCATTCATGATAGTCTGGGTTCCAGAATTTTTGACATTTATAATTCAAACTTTAACAATAGAATATATTTCATTCCTCTCGTTTCTCCCTCTGTCAA
Organism: Arbacia lixula; assembly: GCA_963669155.1. Classification (NCBI taxonomy): domain Eukaryota; kingdom Metazoa; phylum Echinodermata; class Echinoidea; order Arbacioida; family Arbaciidae; genus Arbacia; species Arbacia lixula. The sequence continues at coordinate 545,806 of OZ022582.1, read as the reverse complement.
GTCTGTGCTTGGCAGAGCCAGAGAAGGTAATGAGAATGATTAGTCTACTGCAGTCAAACCCGTTTATCGAATATCATACTTTGGATTAAAAATGTCCCAACAGGCTGGAACCAAGGCTAACTAGCGGGGTTCCGTCATGCAAATTAGATGCCCCCCTCCCCTTGATATTGCTGATGAAAGCGCAAATGCATCTCCCTCAGGAAATTTGGCCTAAAAATGTCAAAATACGCTCAGGTCTATGTTCTGCATTATTTTCCTCCCAAACTATTGATATTACGTTAGTTGTCCCTTACTTTTAAATGGTTTATGAATGTTTTTTGAGCAGATAATGCATACTTTGTAGTTATATTTGAAAACTACACATATCATTATACATGATGAACGTGGTGTATAATCATAATGAGATGACGTGCGCAGCAAGAATGTATGTGATATACAGTAGTATGTGCATCCGTTTTGCTTTGAGGAGAAAGACGCGTGTACCCGCGTCGCCATCAGTCCATAATTCGATATACTTTCGTTGCTGCAAGAAATGTAAACCGTTATTATGGTAAACCTTCTCTCGTCCACTTTGACCCATATTTACTGCGAGCGAATCGGCATGTTTTGCAAGCTAAAGAAGGCATTAACAAAGCCACTACTCCAAACATTTTGAAAATAAACCATCTAATGACTGGCAAACCTAAGTCCTCCTTCAAATAGAGGTAGAATCGCAACAAAGGATGTGGATTTTAATCTCGCGATTCACCCTCTCTAACAAAATGCTTCTTAGATCGATACTGCTAACAACAGTTCCCTCTGTCATACTCTCAATCGTTGTACAGGGCATGAACAAAGCCCCGCGCGAGAGGAGAAGATATAAAAAGATGAGGTTTAGGACAAAAAGACAAGACAGAACCCTCCGAGCAACGTCTTGTCTTGAAGATGTAGCGAAACAAAGGATTACCAGATCGGCATAAAAGCATTAGCTCCTCCTTTGTTCTTCTTCATGTCTACTAAAGGAGGTTTTGTATGGCAGGAGCGCGTGTGTATCGATAACCTTGTTCGAAATATCGATCTCTTGCGCTTCCAGCTCGTGTCACCTGCTCAGAGTGTAGCAAGGTATTCAGCCCAACTCACCCCACTGATCATGCTTGGGACGACGTCGAAATTACAAGAGACACTAAGAAAATTCGATATAAAAGTACAATCAAGATGTAGGATAAATGGGATGTAGTTTGTAATACACGATCGTTAAAGAACATTTCATTGACGCGAATGCCAATGAAGATTGGTTTCTTTGTTACATTACGAATTCGATTTAGATCCAAATGCTACAAAAAAGACGTTCTCTTCACTTTGTGTATGCCTCTTGCGTATCATTTTATTCACATGTAAAACGAACAAATGCTTTAAGGCGTCATTTGTTGGCATACACATGGTTGATAGTATGCCTCTGCTCAGCACAGTGTTGAACATGTGAAGCCTAATATTAGCTTCACATGTTGATTATTATGTTGATTAGGTGGTGTGGATTAGCTCTCAGTTTGCGAGTATGAAAGCACACCCATGCATGTACGTGTATCTACATGATCTATGTGTATGTGTGTGTGTGTGTGTGTGTGTGTGTGTGTGTGTGTGTGTGTGCGCGCGCGCGCGTGTGTGTGTGAGTGGGGGGTAAAACATTTAATGTCAATGTAATGTTTAAACCAATGTTGTGCCATTGGTCTTTATATACATGTTTCACTGAATCAATTTAACTAATCAATCTCTTATCCACCTGTTCATCCACCAGCTCCACCAACGACACTTAAAGCTGATGACCAACGGCAGGGACAGGCACTACGACGATCACAGCAGCGGTAGTAGCTACGACAGCGGCCACGGGGGCGACCGGGACAGCGAGATAGAGCACGCCACCGCCAACGGCTGGGCGCACGGCAGGAACGGGGGTGGAGAGGCCGGGCTACGAGGCTCCGCCTCGCTCATCCGTACCCCAACACTGGCTGCGCAGAACCTCGGCTCTAGCCCAAGTACGAATACAGCCCTTTAATCGGGACTGAAAACATTTATCAAAATACAATAAATAATGAAAAAAAATAGATGAAAAGAAGGATAAGGGGCCTACAAGTGTGATTAGAATGATATGGAAAAAATGTATACATATACATGTAGCTAGGTAGAACAGAAAGATAGATACATAAATATGGAGATAATTATATCGAATACAAACATACATAATAAGTAATATAAATTTATGTAGATAGATAGATAAATATATTCGTAGGTTGATATCTTGTGCAAGAAAAAAAAACTGATAAAGAAATCGATGAATGAAATCCTAATTTGCAGACACAAATGCGCAATTGTCATCGTATCCATGAATCTAAGCTGGACAGACGAGTCAGAGAAGGTGTACATTCTTGTTTCTCACAACCCACAAAACTGGCAAAATTATTGTTTACTTATTGATGTATCTACATGATTATTATATTGGAGTACTTGATACTTTGGCCGTTGCTAGGTCGGGCAAACACTTCAATTGTAATCCCCTAATTACAGTTTTAAGCACAACGTTCTGCACACGGATCATGCACACCAAATGATATGCATTGTGGTAACAGAGAGGGCGCTACTACCAAAGTGAAGCGGTGGGTCGGAAATAAATGCATTATCATTAACTGGGTATGAGTTTGTTCTCAAAAACAAAATGATTATGACCATACCATAATAGTAACTGCTGCATATTTGCTTCAAAATAATCGAAAATGCGAGATTTAGTCATTAGAGCAATGTTCAGGAAACATTTCGTTGGAGGCTGTCCTGTCACTTTCTTAGTCTGAAAAGAGATTTCAGACTACGTAAGAACATCTATAGTACATATTATCGTGTCATTCTAAGGCTAACTGTAGTGTCTTTTTGCTTCCTTCTACTTGTGGTAGGTCCTTCCGGAGGCCACCGCTATAGCTACATGGCAAGCTCGAACTGCACGCCCGAGTGCCTGACGCTAGGCCACTCGGACGAGTGTTGGAGTCCCAACCCGCTGTCCATCAGTAAGTCCAAGTCTGTCCACTTCTCCAAGTTCAACGATAACCGCTCCTCAGGCGGCAGCTACCGCAGCTACCAGTCCAGCCAGGATCACCGCGACCAGCGCCCCCCGGCCACGAGCCCCAAGCCGCCCTACCCGGTGATCGCCTTAGGAAACGTCTCCAAGGTGACCCCGAACCACAAGCCCTTGCCCAAGGGCTCCCTAGCGGCGGCGGCAGCAGCGGCGGCAGCGGTGGGATCACTAGGACAGCAGCAGCAGCAGCAGTCACCCCTGGTGCGGGACTTGATCAGCTCCTACACCAACAACAACGGCGTAGGCAACAACTCGTCCAGCCCGAGCGTGGACGACGAGCGCAATGGGAACGGGCTGCCCCTGACGCCCATCAGGGAACACCCGTCAGAACGCGGGCTGCAGGTCAAGCGCAACAGCAACCCGAGCGTGCTTGTCACCATGCACTCGCCAGATAAATACGGCAATGGAAACGGCCACATTCCCAACGGTGATGTAAAGTACCGCAATGCTATCAACAGAACAGATGTGAACACACCAAACGGGGTGAGTCCGTCACATAGGAACAGTTACCATGGTAGCAATGGGTTACCGAACGGCAGTGCGCCCAACGGATTGCCGAATGGGCGAAGCAATAGTCGCAACTCGAGCTGCGACAGTCGTAACTCGAGCACAGACAGTGTTACGTTCTCGAACTCGTCGTCGGCGAGCAGCGAAATGTCCCCGGTTCGTTACTCGCCGGACGAGTTCGAGGCGGTCCGCGAGAAATGTAACGGTGGCGACCCCTCACCTGGTGTGATGTTGGCTGACGGCGATAGGCTGTTCACGGATGTGTAGGACGCGACCCGACGCGAACAGATGCAGTGTCACGAACTGAAGTATGAACACGTTGAGTGAGCATCACGTGACTCATCCATGTGGTTGATCACGTGACAACAAGCCTCGACACTGTTTTTATCATGTGCAAATATTTCATATTTTCCATGCCAACCTGATTTGTACATAGTTTATTTATGAAGATGACGATGCGTGTTCAGCCCGTTGGTTATGTATGAACATAATGAGGTAGAATTAGAAGTGTTCGAAGTCATTGAGTGTCGTCATTTCTTGAGACATGGAGGGCCATGCTTGTTGTGTTGATTATGTGCCTTCCATTTTGTAATTGTCCATTAAGGTAAAACAAATTTGTTGACAATTTAATATTCTAGAGACAAATATCCGCATGAATAATTGACATCTGAACAATTTTATGACAAACAGTGCTATACATGAACGATACAAAATAATTAAACACAATATGAGCTGCTTAATCACACATTTTATATTCCTGCATTTCACATGTATAATTCGTGTTGATCTTGTGTTTATATGTTAGTATTTCACACCACCGTCAAACTATCTCTCTATTACAAGCATCAACCTTCCTTTTCATGAGTTTATACATATTCCTTGCGCTCCGTTTTATGTATTTTTATTTGGTGTTTTCAGCTTTGTGTGCCATTCATTCAGGCCATAGTAGTCCACCCCTGGACTGTATTTAGCAATCCGCCGACAACGAACATTGGTGGCGCATCACATACAAAATTTTTCACTCTTTCGGGCGGACAGATTCGTGGAGTCGCGCAATAAGTGGTCTGGCGCGGTGTGCGTACTATGTGAAACAGTAGCGTGATGCGTGTGGGAGAATAAGCGGACGATAAAATACGGCCAGTGTGTGGACTAAGACTATAGAGAAGCGTTATCTCCTATGGTACCTCAGAGTCATCTATATACAGAGTTTGGCCAACTCGGTTTCATTCAATTACAACAAGGCGTATATTCGTTTGTTATTTGCTTGCCTAACAAAGCAACACGCGCCATGTTGTGACTTCTTGAAACCAAGTTGGCCAAACTCTGTTGAAAGGTGGTTCTGTGGTAGCTTTATTTACAGCGCCCTCTTTCGCCGGACACTGTCATGATAACATTGCAGTACTGTTATTTCGTAGAAGTGATATGAATTTACACTGGCAATGCCGCTGTGGTACTGTACACATACATGTGTTTGATTTGGTATATGGGACTTAACCCCTTCATTACTACAGTGTGAAGTAAGACAATGGAGAGTTAGTTGATATCTTAGTTATGTGAGGGTTGATCTTCTTCCTATCTGATAGCTGTTTCATATAATTTATATTATATTCCACATACTAAGAATGTTGCTATATGATTGGTCAAGAGTTGATCACGTGATGAGGCGTAATTTTTCCTATCAGATCACCTGAGAATAAAAGTTCGTTACACACTAGATGATAGTACTTTTTGGTTTCGCTGATCTCTTCACTCCTCACAGTCCTAACGCGTGATCAATTTTTTGAGTATGCGCGAAATAAAAGTGCGTTACACTCGGACTATCAGCTCCCATTAACGCGTCCAAACGCGCGTCATAATGCGCGTCCTAATTAAACGCGCGTCCTAATGCGCGTCCTAATTAACGCGCATCCTAGCTAACGCGTGTTCTCCATGGCAGCGGCTCGGGGTTAGGGAGAGAAGTAAACATTACTTTTGTGCTTCAAATTGTCATTTTTGGTATAGAAAGTTGGTTTCAGATGTAGAATATAAATCAAATAATCAACTTTTGGTTTCAGGCAATGAGACGAACTATTACTTCCTCGGCGATCTGAATGTATACGCTATATCTTTCCTCAGCTGCGCTTCGGAAAGATAGCTACATCCAGATCGCCTAGGAAGTGATAGTTCGTCCCATCACCTTCACCAACGTTGATCATTTGTTTACTGCATCTTTGGTCAATAATCGACAAAACTGCTGGTCAGTCAGTCTAACTAGCGGGAGCAAGCTTCATGTTAAATGAGTTATCTGCGTAGTCTGTGCTCTAGTCGCACCGCCATGTGTGTTGTATAAATCAATCGTAGAAATAGAAAACATTGGAGGACTAATCGCTCTCATTGTGTTGTATATAGTGATATATCATTATATTTCGTATGTTATGATAGTTCTCAACATTTTGATGCAAATTATGCAAGTGCAGATTTTATCGTGTCTACAGCAATAACTTTACCAATGTCTTGACTGACTAATGTAGGTTCGTTCCTTGTGTTGGGGGCTCTGTTCAAAAGCAGGCAAAGTTGATTTTATCATTTCATCAAAATCCGTCATACACAGGACATGTTTTGTGTCTATGTGTAAAAGGTGCTTGACAACAGTCACGGAAAGGAAGAAAAGGAATGTGAAAACCGGCACCATTTGCCACGTGTGGGACTAGACAAATATCGGAACAAATGAGAGTCATCTTCATACCATAGTTGATATCTTGGTAAATTCATACATCCAATCAATCGTACATTTACATTTTAGAGACAGTAAGCTTGCTGGAAGTAAAATCAGCCGACTACTGCCCAACGCGGCGGTGTTGAACAAAAGCCGGTGGAATGAGCGCGGGTACAAAAGACAATATTTCGTAATGCGTGTGTTGACAATCATTTCTTTAAAGTGTCTCTCTATTGAATTGTACCTTACGACTTCTAAAGGTTTCCAATTCAACAAGGATTGCTTTAGACAATCTTGTGTGTTCGAAGGCTGTGAAGAGAAAGATAAACGAGTGATTGTTTTTCAAAAGAAAAATGAATAATGACATTATCCAGGAATCCTTTGTTTGATGGAACAATGGTGACATGATAGTTCCTTCCTTGATCATCAAAGCTGATCAGTGTCAAGTCTATAATTAGTTACGCAGGAATTCACTATAACCCTCAAAATATTAGTGTTTTGATTAAGTGAAAATACCGAATTGCTCCACTTGGTGAATTTAGTGAAAATCTTGACTCTTGAATTAGGATTGTCTCCAATTATTATTGTGTTGTTTGCAGTGGTCCTGGTCATGAAGATGTGTCGTTCAAGTTTGGCACAATAACAAGTCAAGATCTAGCACAGGAAGAACACCTCGCTTCGGACCTCGATATTTGACGTTATTTTTTTGTCTAATCAATCCTCGCTCTTCTCTTCATTCCATGCTCCGCTGTTCATAGTCGGTTTGTTTGTAGCTTATTTTTGTTGAAAAGTAATGAGTATGCCATTAATGTCAATGTTTTTTTGAGTATCCTTTTCTCTCTTGTATATTTGTTTTGTAACCTCGGTATCATATCTAACATATTCGATGACTATTTAGTCCCTTCGCGATATTTTTTTTAGTTTTATGCACAATGAATGTGTAAGATGTGCAAGATCACCAAATCGAAGCAGCTACACAAAGCAAGAACATTACATTCGTTATGTTCTCGGTTTTTTTTTTAGCCAAACAGTACATGATGTTAATCGAATACAGAAAATATCAACTTGAACAAATTCAATTGCTGATGTAGCAATATATTGTTTTCTTTGATTTGATTTTATTTGAACCTACAATATTCTTCTCCGTAGCCAAACTGATGTGTATCATGTATATTCTCTTTCCCCGATCATACCGTTACCAAAGTGCCTTTCTTGTACACTATCGTTTTACTGTGTAATAAGTTTTCATATTGACCAGTATTACAGCATGGAACATGTTTTTTCCCTGGAGATAAAAAGTGATTGTAGAAAATATAAATATCACTATGTTGTATTTGCTTGCCGTAGTAACATAGCTGTTTCGTTATTGGTTGGCAGTGTATCTCAATGAAATAAGTGTAAATACAATAAATCAGCTACGCTAAGCTATTATAGATTTAGGCCAGTAGTTCATTAACATTCATATGATTATTGATAATATGTCTAATGTGTGCTTAAAGTTTGTGATTCATTTCTATATTGTAGTAACGTTATACGATATGAAAATAAGATACCCACAAAATGATTACTGATGCAATGTCAAGTAAAATAATGTTTCCCTGATACACATTTAATGTGGCAAGAATGGTGAATAGTCTGTTGATGAATTGGACTATATGAAGTATTTTCTTAAATTGCAGCTATGATTTTATTTTGTACCTATTAATTTGCGATGTGTCACTGTTTGTACATTGTAATAAAGGTATACCGTGATGGATGTCTACAAAATGTGTACTATGACGTCAGCGACATTTGTCCTGAGATGCAATTCGTTTGAGAAAGAGGTGTGTATAAGGGAAGGAGAGAGAGAGAGAAGGGGGAGGGGGTTATAATCCAATATAAAGAGAGATACTGTGTGTGTGTGTGTGTGTGTGTGTGTGTGTGTGTGTGTGTGTGTGTGTGGGTGGATGTGCGTGGGAGCGAAGGAAGGAAGGAGAAAAGACGGAAGGGAGGGGAGGGAGAAACATGGAGGAGAGAATTTATTTCCTGCGATTCTGCTCGTTTTCTTTTTGCTCATCAATTGCCTTTCTTTCTCCCCACTCTTTCTCTTTCTCTCTCTCTCCTCCTCTGTTCCCCCTCCTGCTTTTTTGCACTCCGCTCTTTTTCTCCTACCTCGACGTCTCTCTCCCTCTCTCTCTCTCTCTCTCTCTCTCTCTATCTGTCTGTCTGTCTGTCTGTCTGTCTGTCTGTCTCTCTCTCTCTCTCTCTCTCCCTCTCTCTCTTTCTCTCTCTCTAGCGGTATATCAATCATTTATATTATTATTATTATTATTATTATTATTATTATTATTATTATTATTATTATTATTGTTATTATTATTATTATTATTATTATTATTATTATTATTATCATTATTAATATTGATATTAGTATCATTATTAATATCATTATTATCATCATTCATTTGACCATGGAAATAATATTACATAATCATAAAATGAAAATACACAGATACAAATCAAAGGACACAATACAATAGAATACAGACATGATAGATGACAGAAAGAGACAGTTGTTGGTCAGGGTCCACAAAAGTCAAGTCATTCATTGTTGTCTGAGAGCATGTGGACCCACACATGCTGTCTCAAGATATTAAAGAAAGGTGACACAAATGTGTCATTATTCAACTGAATATTTAATTATTAAACTAGAAATTAAACAAAGAATATGGTTTCCACGCCAAATATACAGACTCTCAGCGTACAAGCTTTTTTTATGTAATTGAGGAATGTGACAAAATTGATGATAAATTACATGCATTGACATGAATTTGTACAATTTTTTTTACATGTATGAAGTTCATACCGCTGTCTATGCAGCCTTATGCATAACATTTTAAATTTTTTGTTTGTTTGATGATTTCACAAGAAAATAAATGCATTACAATAGACAAACAAGTATAACATTTTCTTTACAAATCCTTGTTTGTTTTCAAACGATTAACAATTTATCTGCTTTTATAGGAATTAACTTCTCAAGGGCTTATATTTCCCTTTAATCCCAAACTTAGAAGTTGTCATTATCAAAACAGTGATTTTGAAAGACAGCGTT
>OZ022582.1:498769-536213 GCA_963669155.1 Arbacia lixula | reverse complement strand
CTGAGACTGCCAGTGAGAAAATATCGGCCAGGAGCTAGGCAGCCAACTCTCTCGTCTGACGCAGAAATCCCGCATAAGTTTGCAGGCACATATCCATGCTGTGAACTGCAGCTGCTCCATATATCTTGACACAATCAGGGAGTGTAGAATAGTCTTCATCCTCAAGGCAAGACAAATTGCATTCAAGTATGATATTAGAGTCTGCGGTTGCAGACTAATCGTTCGTTCCGAGTGCCTTCTGTCTCCTGAAGATTGGACTCGATCAAGCCTCGTCATAGCACCGCTCAGTCACCAGTCGGAGCGCGCCCTCAGCGTCTAAGTACTTCAGCACAGCGAACTCCTTGGGCATCTTGTGCACTCCGATGGTGGTGTTACCCTTGCTGTAGAACGGGCCCTGGTCCGGCTCGAAGTAGTGGTACTGGACTGGGCGCCCGCGGGAGTCCCGGGGGAACGGGTAGAAGCCGTACAGGTCGACCTCATCGCAGTGTAAAAGTGCGGCAGTGAGAACAGACAGGCCAGTCGAGGGCACGGGAATACTCCACACTCTGTGTAGAGAAACACGAGACTGTCTTGATCAAACACACACAAAATGTTGCGGAAAATAGAAATTAGATTGAAATGTGTATAAAAAAGGGAAGCAAAGAGACGTAGGAGATCTACAACGTGTACAACAAGAAAAACACTAACAAAATATGGCCCCAAAGTTACCATCTTTATCTTGATGAGTAAAAACAAGAACAATGATAATAACGAGAAACAACCAAAATAATACGAAGAACAGGAAGGTCTGGAAAGTCTTCGTCGTTAGTTACCATGGTTACCGAGCAGCTGCCTACCTTGAGGCGAGGTACATGAGCGACTCCGGTGAGTAGGCCCACTTCGGATGAAGCTCCAGATCGTCTCTAAAAGACGCAGCAATCTGGCGCAGTTTCTCCGGGAAGCCCTTCGGATACCAGATCGTCGTCGAGTTGGTCACACTTTTTAGGCGGCCAATGAACGTCAGCCCGATCGGATGAACCCAAAAGTCCCCCTGCGTCGCCCGCTTCCACAGCTTAGTTAATTCAACGCGGTTAATGGAGACAATGTCGACACGCGAGCCGACATCGTCGGCGTCGATGCCGCCAATCGGTGCTAGATTTGTGCGGAAAATGAAATCGTGATCGTCGATCTCCTTTCCGCATAGACTGCCAAGGAGGATACCCGAGTTGCCGACGACTGCGCATCGGTGGGCGACAGGGGACGGGAGAGAGACCGTCTGGCTTTGGTTGCTTATTGCGTCCATCGTAGTTCCGAATTGAAATGTTTCTGGCTCGACCTCGGGGCGAAATATCCGAAACGTCGTCTCCGGCGTAAGATACTTCAACACTTTGCCTCTGAAAAGTATTCCATAAGAACCGTTTACTGCAGCCACTGTATATATCTCAATATGCGGGTCTACATTATTGTTGTACATCTTCAGAAAGTGAATTACATGTAAATCTAATGTCAGGCACTTACATGGCAGAACCGTTCCAACGTCATCACTGGGTCTGGATGTTATTAATTACTACGATTTGTTATTATTCTTGTTTCAAGATTATATTTTTTTCACTAGTACCGTTATCCTGAATTCAAACGAGAACGATGCCTCATTCGCTACGGGCCCCAAGGTCGCGATCACCATGACAACTTATGTCCCTTCCATTTATTTCCTCAAGCAGCATTTATTATACATGAAGTCGTATGATAAGTAAAACAATAATGCGTCAACAACTTAGTCAATGCAGGGGCTGAATAAATGAAGTAATACATTTATATGAGTTGATTAAAAACAACTGAACAATAAAAGAGTGATATGATCTACAATGAATGTGATAAGGTCCACTTGGCAAAGGATGATGGGAAAAATAAATACCTTGCTTGATTGATAGATGTTGGCGATAGAGGGCGCGAGAGCTGTTCTCTCCTACGGTCAGGTTGTCGTTCTTGCCGCTGTTGTTGTTGTTGTTCTTCTTCTTCTTGTTTCTGTTCTTGTTTCTGTTGTTGTTGTTGGTGTAGTTGGTGTTGTTGGTCTCGTTGGTCACGTGGGTTGTGCTGAGCCTCATCCATCACTGTTCCGATGAAGCCGCCGTGGATGGACGGAGCAACTAGGTGGGAAATAAAATACAAGAATTCAAGCATTTTTTTTTATATGCAGTCATCATTCACGGCAGAACCGATCTTCAGTTCTATTTCCTCTTTTCATTTTAGAATCATGCACTCGCCTGAAAAAAGATTGATATCATGGATGTAGCCAATGATCTGAAGTCGTTATAATTCAAAGGAGAACGGGGAATGCGGCTCCATCATCTTATCACACTGTGCAGCCCACTCCTTTTTTAACCCTCTCAGTACCCAACCGTGAATCCAATTGAGTTATCAAATGTGCCCCTATGGGACTTACAGGGTTACTTTTAATCGACCACATCAACTAATCTAAAAACATGACATCTACAATGGCGCGGATTTATAGCGGGGGGTTAAAGGTTCAATGACATGAAAATGTATGTTGACTTAATTTGATTCAAATTAATATGTATGTAACAAAATCACAAATTGTTCCATTGAATTATTTGTCCTATATTTTAATATAATTTTCTTTATTTTTTCTCAGCACTGATAAGCCCCGCCTCCAGAATATCTTCCAACTCAAGATTCTTCTTGTAACATCATCAAAGGTAGAAATTAGCAGGATAATAGACAGAATTTATACACAAACTAAACATTGCAATGACCTGCAAGTGCTTATAATAGCATCACATGTTTATACATTGTGAACTGTTCAATGGAATTATGTGTCCTATATTTTAATATAATTTTTTTTTTCTCAGCACTGATAAGCCCCGCCTCCAGAATATCCACCAACTCAAGATTCTTCTTGTGACATCATCAAAGGTACAAATTAGCAGAATAATAGACAGAATTCATGCACAACTAAAAATTGTAATGACTACCTGTAAGTGCTTATAATAGCATCACGTGTTTACACAATGCACATTTATTTTTTTCTTTGGTATAGCTAGCACATTTCTGACATAAGAAAACGATTATTCCCACATGAAATGTTGTTAGATGGTATTGTGTGAAGAGATGTGATGCTCTTGGAGGAAGTCATTGCAATATTTAGTTTGTGCATAATATTCTGCCCGTTATCCTGATAATTTCTACCTTTGATGATGTCACAAGAAGAATCATGAGTTGTAGGATATTCTGGAGGTGGGGCTTACTAATGCTGAGAAAAAAGTAAAAAAATATCATTTTAAAATATAGGACACATAATTCCATTTAACAGGTAGTGATTTTGTTATATACATATAAGTTGCATCAAATTAAGTCAACATACATTTTCATGAAGTTTGAAGTTTGAAGTTTATTCATTATTTCTGACGACCCCTTTCGAGGTATGAGAAATACATAGTAACTTGTACAATACAATTTATATATATAAATATATATATATACACACATGTTTTCTTTAAGAAAAAGAAAAGAAAACAGTTTCGAAATACATGTAAATGTAATAGTATTTGCAATATTTACAAGTATTCACAGAAGCAATGTATTACAGTTTATAACACAGGCCTATAAAAATGTTTGGATCAATTTATGTCTTAAATTTCGCCATTATGAGTTTAATGAACTTGGCAAGTTGTGATAATTCCTTTAAACTTCTCGTGTTAAATAATGATGACATTTTCAAGATATTTGGACGAATCACATAATAGCGAGAAATGTATTTTGCTCTATCATCTGAGAAGTAAGTACATTCAAACAGATTATGAAGTTCATCTCCTATAGCATTCAAATCACATAAATTACATTTCCTTTCAGATCTAGGAATATTTACATATCTACCTGCAACACATGGCAGATGATGATTACCCATCTAAATTTACATAGGTTTATCCTATCATTACAGTTCAGTTTTCTGAGATATGATTCGAAATCAAGATTATCTTTTACTATCCTATAATTTATGCATTGGCTATTATTTTGGACTTCATTGTGCCAGTTTTGCTTTATTGTATCTCGTATTCGTTGTTCAAAAACTAATTTCACCCAGTTTACATTCACCTGTTTCTGCTCTAACCAGATATGGCTTAATCCAGACTTATCCAACAAATCAATAAAATTTGCAACCCATTTTGAAGTAAACGAACATTCAACATCTTCATGCATTGATTTCATTAATTTGAACATCATACAGGATAATTTACTCTGCTTACCACTGAGCAATCTGCACCAAAATCCTATAATTCGTGTGGCAACTACATTTGAAAGTTCATATCTACCAGTTTCTCCGTAAATCATGCAAATAGCTGTTGATTTATTTACCTTCAAAACATTTCTCAAAAAATTTCGATAGAAAATTTCAACCTGCGTAATATCTTCAAAGCCCCAAATCTCACTACCATATAGTAGTATTGGAAGCACAACCTTATCAAATAGTTCGCAGGCGATATCTGGTGGCAGAAGAAGTTGTCTTATTTTACCAAGAATTTTGAACATTGCTCTTCTTGCTTGACTCACTTGTTTTGATATGGCCTTTTTAAATCGGCCATTGTAGTTCATGGTTATTCCAAGATAAATGTAATCATCAACTATCTCAAGTTCATTATCACCGAAGGAAAATAATGGTTTCTTACGAATTTTCCCACGAGAAAAAATCATGACTTTGGTTTTCGAGGTATTAACAGTTAAATTCCAAAGAAGGCAATAACTCTTTAAAGCATTAAGGGCTGTTTGTAAATCTGTAGGATTTTCAGCCATAATGATTGTGTCATCCGCGTACAATAATACATACATTCGTAGGTATACCTCAATTTCATCATCACTTAAACAACTTCTTATCTGATCAGCAACATAACTTAAACCTTTATATGAACGACTAATATAATATTCAAAATCATTTAGATATATTGCAAATAATAAAGGAGACAAATTGTCGCCTTGGCGAACACCACACTTACAGTCAAACAGAGTGGATGTCTCATTGTTTAATCTGACACGAGACTTTGCTTTGTCATATATTTTATATACAACTGAAATTATTCTACCATTGATACCATTTGCAAGAAGTTTACTCCATAACGATGACCTATCTACTAAATCGAACGCTTTTTTATAATCCACAAATGCACAATATAAACGTTTACCTTGTGCTAAATAGAGATCTATCAAGCTATTGAGCACAAACACGTGATCCATTGTGGAGTAGTTAGCGCGGAAACCTGCTTGTTCATCGCCCAAAGTACCAGTGTTTTCAAGGTAGGATGTCAGACGTGCATTTATCGCAGCGGTAAATAACTTCCCTAAACAACTTAAAAGAGATATGCCACGATAATTATCAGGATCATCAATAGATCCCTTATTCTTGTAAAGCGGTACAACAATTCCAATACACCAATCTGTTGGGACAATTCCTGTATTCAATACAAGATTAAACAACTGAACAATGATGTATATTACGCAATCTGGACAATTCTTTAAGAATTCATTTATGATATTATCAATACCATTTGCTTTGTTATTCTTTAATCTTTTGATTAATGTTATTATTTCTTCAGAAGAGAAATTTCTGTTAATTTCTTCATTTAAAGACTGCGTAATGTTTCTTGGATCAAACGTATTGCTATGATTTGAAGTATCTTCTGAGACTGATTGATTATTGTTTAATTTTTGGAAGTGGTTAACAAATGCTTCCATTGTGATATCACCAACTCTTTTGGGAGTGCTGTCATCTTTATTAATGATTTTCCAGTATTCTTTCGGATTGCTACATTTCAAGTTCCGAATGCGATCATGTAAATTTCGAAAATACCTTTTGCGTATCTTTTTAGTAAATCTTTTGTATTTTCTGGCCTCTTCTTTTATCTTTTTTTTTTGTAGTCTTTTGGTTTCTGTTTCGAAAACTTATTCTTCATTTTAAAATATTCAGATCTTCTAGATATACACTCGCTATCGAACCAAGGCTTGTTATTTTCGTTGTTGGATTCTTTGTTATTTTTCTTATGTTTGCATAACATAACTATATCCATTGACTTAGCTGGTTCTAAGAATAAATTACGTAGATTTTTACAAATGTCATCAACATCTGCTTGATTAACATTCGAGGTATCAACGTTCTCCATTTTTGAAGTCAAAGTTTCAATATCTTTGGCAATAAAATTTTCTTTATACTCTATACATCGATTGCTATCCCAGAATATCTTATAATTAGTTTCATTTTCAGACAGTTGATTTCGGTTTCTATCACATATAGAACTATCATTTGGCGTTTCCTGTCGGAAACTCGTTTCTGTAGGGAAACACTCTAGTGTCAATTCAAGCAATGAGTGAACGTCAGACAAGCAAGGATCAAAATCGTGAATTTTGAAATCATTTACCACCAACAAAAGACTTGGTGATAGAATCGCGTAATCGACTGTACTGATGCCATTCGTTTTTTCACAAGTATACGCCCCTATACCCTTATCTGATCCAAATCTACCATTGACAATTCTTAAGTCTACACTTTTACACATATTAATTAATCGTCGACCGTTGTTATTTATATATTTGTATTGGTTAAAACGGGTAGGACCTTTAAATTAGACCACATACAAACGGGGCGCAAAATAAATCATACGATGCTGTCACAAAATATTTGATTGTCATCACAGAATCACGTGATTCTAATTACTTCCTGTATCATGGAGACACACTCAATATACCTTAGTGATTCCAAGGACAAAATCAATGCTATTGAATCAATAATGACGTCCCATGAAGATCGTCCAGGGCTGCATCTCACTAAACATTACGATTGATCCCAAAGTAAGTCCCAAAATTAAACGCAACTCCTTAAAACGAAACGCAACTTTTGCATTTAATCACCTCTCTCTATGTGCTGTGTGCGATAGATAGTAAGTTTTTAATCATAACTTGACATTAGTGCAAGAAGGCCCAATTTTACAGCACACATTTTACGTTAAACCGCCGTTATGAATACGGGCCTATGCATAGATTTGTACACTACAGCTCAAAGGAATTGGCATAGGGAAAGGGAAAGGGAAGAAAGGGAAGGGAAAGTTTTAAACCGCGGTATATTTTGTCCAGTTCAGCATGAAACACAATGCACTAGCGTAAAAAGCATCATGTTTCATGCTGAACTGGACAAAATATACCGCGGTTTAAAACTGCGGCTTCTTCCCTTTCCTCCCTTTCCCTATGTCAATTCCTTTGAGCTGTAGTGTACATTGGTTTGATTGGGCGGATCATCCACACAGTCAGCAAGTCATATCTTCAAGACGAGTCGAGTCGGTGAGCTGTGAGCGTTCTTTGTCGCTTACACTACAATCCCAATTGAGTCTGAACGCACGGACTATATAGCCGTCCCCTCAGCTATTTTACCATTCGGATTAAAGTTCTAATTCCAGATCTAATTTGGTTTAGGTTAGTGTATCACTGCTGATCCATATCGAGGTTCATGAAAGGAGTTTGTAAAAGGGCTAGCCTATCTTAAAGGGAATATACTGTACTAGGAAGACGAAAAGCCTTCAAAAGAGTGATCGTGAGCAATCATCTTGCCAATGGTCTGACATTCATGTATTGTATATTTTAGAAGCTTGCTAAAAGTTATTTGCCCTCAAATGATCCACATTTGGAGTAATTAGTGATTGAATCACAAGCCCTCGAAATGTTCGGACCGAACATTTTGATTTGGTTTGATTTAATGTAGATCATTTGAGGGCAGCAAGTTTCTAAAATCGACAATACATGTTTGTAAGCCCATTGGCAAGAAGATTGCTCACGATCACTCTTTTGAAGGTTTTTTTTTTGTCTTCCCCGTACAACGAGTTTACCACGCTGTATACACGAGTACATCGCCACGATAGCAGATAATTAAATATCAAATATCGATCCTAAATCAACGGTGACTCTACCAGGGTCTATAGGCCTACGCAACAGCTGCAGGGATTTTTGTGCATACGAATATCGACATCAATTTGGCTATCAGCTGCAAAAAAAAAATTATGAGGCATGGTTGAACATGAAAATAGAAGAGTCATGTGCAGTTAAACATTTGGAGAGGATGTATACTTACTCCGAAAAAGACATTCATAAAATATTTTAAGACCTTGAAAATGTACTTTAAATAGCAGGTCGAGGGAATTTCAATTCAGAATGTTATATGAACATTAGGTACATAATTAGATACATTACTACACAACACCGTCACCACCTTAGGAAGTGGGAAAGCTTTTATACACAAGGACGGCGAAGCGAATACATTTTTGTTTTGGTTAGAAAATAAAAAATGCTGGAACTGCTGCGATTGCACTACTATTGCATTCATCCTCCGGAACACATGTGTGTGTGTGTGTGTGTGTGGGGGGGGGGGGGTGTGCGTGCGTGCGTGTGTGTGTGTGTGTGTGTGTGTGTGAGTGTGAGTGTGTGTGAGGTGCGTATGTGTCTGTGAGTTTGGGTGTGCATCATAGATAAGAGAAAACTAGCCTATAAACATGTACATAATTATCTTATGCGAAGTATTACTATATAGTATTGCCAAATAGTGTTCCAAAGTGGTGTCGTCATATCCAATGATATGCAGGTTGCTGGTTCATTTTAATTAAACAAAAATAATTTCAGAGTGAACTATCCCTTTAATACGTATATTAATTAAACCTTGACGAACTTTATGTGACGCCAAATAAAACAACTTAGAACAATATTATCGATTCAAAATAATTGAGTTTGTGCTAGGAATCACTATGGGTTATTGAGTTAGTCCACATTATAAAGACAGCGAATGATAAAAATCGACCACTGTTGTGATTCTGTGAAGAAAATCAGTGATTTTGTGAAAGCATCAGATGATTTATTTTGCGCCCTATTAAGTTATCTATACGTCAATACACTGTTTGCATTAAACCTACATGAGCAGACTACGGGCTATTATGTGGGTCTCTGTTCTTACTTGTTTGGTGTGCGCGGACAACAGTGTGGTCAGCGGACTCCTGGCCTCTCTGGCTCACACTGTGCACTATCTCCCGGAACTTGACCAGGTTTGCGTGCCACAGCCA
The DNA here is from genome assembly GCA_963669155.1 of Arbacia lixula. Taxonomy (NCBI): domain Eukaryota; kingdom Metazoa; phylum Echinodermata; class Echinoidea; order Arbacioida; family Arbaciidae; genus Arbacia; species Arbacia lixula. Next base: position 527,130 of record OZ022582.1, on the reverse strand, counting down.
GCCAGCGAACAGGACCTGAGCGACCAACAGGATTAACCCGCTCTTCCTGCGTCGTCTGCAGACTAAGGTGGAGGAATACATGATGCCTGGAAGTCCGGCACGTGGTCAAGCGTATTCGATCACTCAGTGGTCAAGCTGGCCATACTCTTTAATCCTCTCCGTACCGTAGGTGCATGAAATGTGTGATAAGTCAATGGGGTTTTCCTGGCACGCGGTGAAGACCGTGTCTTCAACCAGTGGTCAAACTGGCCTTACCCCTTTATATGTACCATGTTCGTATTTGTCACCATTAATGTCCGTAAATCCAATCGAGTAGCATTTTGTCTAGTACAAGAAGAGTTAAAGGCGGTTTCAACGGGTCAGTTGATAACATCCATAAAGCATCTTGTCTCAAACATACGACTCCATGGTTGTAAACTAGGCGCATATAATAGTCCTGCACTGGTTATCAAAACGACCGATTAAAACTCCTCACGAGGTTGGTATAGCTTCCAACTAGCACCTTTGACTGTCTATATCACACCACAGTATAGGATCGTGAAGATAACACTCAACCATGGGGGGAAAGTGCAACACCATATCTGTTAAATCCATTGACACTTACATTTCCTATTCCGCTGTTAACGCATTGTATATTTCAACTCTAACCGCCATAATGTAGCAAGCCATCACGTTCCGGCCTGCCATAGAGGTACAGTTTTGACCTACAGTGCATGCTGTACTGTCATACAAAGTAGTAGGCCTACATAATTAACGCGGTCTCGCTTCGTTGCACAAAAATGAAATCTGCACCGCTTGTTCTGATTTCAATGAAACTTTACAAATCGATAACAATTGCATACATGTTTTTCTAAAGCGAAGTCTTTGTTGCATGGTTATGACCGGTGGGTTGCTCGTCGCTTTTTTGAGGAATCTTGGTGACATTAATTTTTATTTTGATTTAGGCCGATGTGTCGGATCTGCATTTAACACACTTACTCTCTCTCTCTCTCTCTCTGTCTATAATTCTCTACGCCTCTCTTCATCCCCTCCCCCCCCCCCCCTCTCTCTCTCTCTCTGTGTGAAAGGCTATGAACTCCTCGGTTATCATGGACCATGCATGGACCTTATCACGGTATATCATGCACTCTCTCCCTTCCGCTCTCTTCTTCCAGTTCCACCTTACATCTTCTTTTCCCCCTCTCCCTCTCATCTTTCTCTCACGTTCCCCCTATTCCTTCCTCCTCCTTTTCCTCTGATCCAATTCCTCTCTCCCTCTCTCACACTCTCTGACCTAATTTATCTCCTCTTTCTCTCTCTCTCTCTCACACGCACACACACACACACATACATGCACACACACACACTCTCTCTCTCTCTCTCTGAGCTGCAAAAGGGCTACCCAGTCTTGAAACAATTAAGTGAAATAATAAATTTCATCGCGAGTGATAATCGTTTGTCTCGCAATGTATGGTGAACAAGGAATCTAATCGATCACGACGTTTCGTAAGCCGCTCCACCACTTAGTCGGGTTTGTATCACACCTGACGAAGTGGTGGAGCGGCGCACGAAACGTTGTGATCTTTGTAGATTCCTCGTTCACCATACATTGCGAGACAAACGATTATCATAAGAGATTTATCCGAAATGAGTAACATAGAAAGCATTAATTAATATTAAATTATAATTAATTTCATATTCCTGTTTCTTTCATTTTAATACACCATTTAATACATCAGACATAATAATTTCCATAATCTTATATCATATCAATATAGTGATGTACATGTACATGTTCTAGAGTCGAGAACTCATGTACATCAAATATTGCGTACACAGCACACACAACATTTCACCAGCTTTTCTCCAATGTACAAGAGTTTAAACATTGCAGCTTCGTGTGTAACCACTCTTGTTCCATTGACGCTGTGAGTATCATCCGTCAATACTTATTGTGCCAGCGTGTTTCATCTTTGACCTTTCACACCATAAGATTGGTCAGGTAATTGTCCTTACACCAAGAATTCAGTCAAGTATTTCTCAAGTTGTCATGCAAGCAGATACATGCATTGTAGGATTCGTACATGAACTATAACCTATGACATTTGACCCAAAATAAAATGAGTTCATTTTCCTGTCAGGTGTTACCATTGTACCACATTTCATAAAATTCGGTCAATCAGTTCTTGAAAAATCACATAAACGAGATCCGGACAGACAGATGGATAACCAAGACAAATATGCCACTGGTCACTTTCTGACAAAATGTGCAAGGAACATCACAGGTCTTATTCGGAGATAATGAGATCACAATACATGTATTATGCCATGGGATTGATAGTAATGTAAATTAAGATATTTTGCTACTTTTTAAAAAGAAAATCTATCGTCGTCTACAATGTACTAACTTCGATGAAAGTCCGAGAATAGTATGTATACTGCTTAGATTGTCCACTCCTTTACTAGCGGCGGACTCGAATGAGGGCCCCATAAAATTACCGTAATGTTAAAGGGATAGTTCACCCTGAAAATGGTTTGGTATCAAGAAAAGCAGAAATATGATAGAAACATATTACTGAAGGTTTGACGAAAATCTGTCAAAGGAAAACAAAGTCATTAGATTTAGATTTTTAAATTTAAATTTTGTGACGTCACGTGCGATGTGCTCTCCCATATGTTGTCTACAAGATCATTACAATTTTTTTTTTTTTTCTATTTTGACAAAGCAATTTTTCTTTCATACAGGTATGTGTAAACATGTATTTTCAATGATGTAGTAAATGCACAGGAACAATGATGCATATTTTTATGAGGAAATGCACATTCTCGAAAAAAAAAAACCCTGTACACAACATAATGGGAGAGCACCTCGCACGACCATAACTTTCTTATCCTTTGACAGATTTTCAACAAACCTTCACTAATATGTCTCTTTCATGTGTCTGCTTTTATTGAAATAAAATAATTTCAGGGTTAACTATCCTTTTCAGTGTAGTGTTCTCTATAAAGATACCATACAACAGAAAGGACATTTTAATGCTATGTTCAGCGCACATGCCAGCATGGAAGAAGATGAATATTTACTTCAAACTCGACATCTACATTAAGTTTCTTCCATGCTGATGTACATGCTCAACATAGAAATACAAGTTACTTTCTGTTGTATGGTATCCTTAAATAGAAAATTGGAATAATCAGCAGTGCACACCTGAGGGTGTACTAGTCGATGATTACTGTGGGCTCATGGCGGCCGATGATATAACCTGGGGCCTGTCTTACACAAATAGTTAGCACGATTGATCTGAAACTGCTAGACAAATCCCGTCTCTCTACTGCACAGAGTTACGATTCATATCAATTGCAAGTCAAGTTACAATCAATCACACTTCTTTATAAGGCAGGGCCCAGCTCTTGATCAACAAATCCATTGATCCAGCCCCCAACATATATCTTCATTTGTCCACTTTTTTTTCAACCAGTTTGTTTTTCCATTATCCAAATCTATAAATACATTGACATAAACATTTACCATTTTTTTTTCTCATTGAATTACCCTAGAAAGCCCAAAAATTGTGATAAAGATAAAAAAATCAATGCAGATAAATGTACATCAATAATGTCATTCTACCCCTCGTATTGTAAATAACTAAAAGTATGGATTATTTCATAGTTATACTTAAGACTTTTAAGAATAAAATATTTGTAAAACATTTAAGCGGATTCTTACATCTCTATAAAACAAAAATGACCAAATATGAAATAAAAAAGACCCATTACATGGCTGCAATAATAATATTTTTTGTGTAAAAAAAAAAAAAAATTACCTCTACGATTCAAATATTAATACCGAATTAGGCTGTGTGTAAAAGATTTTGCATACCCAGAATCTGTGTGTACCTCTTCATACACATGGACGAAGGACTTGAAAAAAATACCACTAATCACTCACGGCGATGTTTTGCCTACCTCAACATTGATTGTGGATGGACTAAGGAAAGAATGAAAAGACACAAGCAAGACGATGGCTATAGAATGTTCGTGGACCGGAAGTTCATTTCTCAAGAATTAAAGGTTTTTGATTCTGAAAGCTATATGCGATAAGGAGAATTAAAAGTTGTTGACCTGCAAAAGTGCTCCCCAACCATAACCCTTTGAGAGCCATGTGTAGCTTTCATCACAAATAATAGAAGTACAGATATTTCTCATGGGGCATCAGTCAATCTGACACACAAAGAGTGAAATAAATTCTCTATCTGTTCTGAGGGGATATTGATGCTTACTGATTCACTTTCTGCACCCATGCATTATTACACATTGATGTGGGCGTCTCATTGTATCTGGCCCTTAAGAACCCAAGGATACATTTTTATACAGTTTAATATTTTGCGAATCGTACTTCTTTGTAATGTCCTGAATCGTTAAATTCGCGATCGTGGAGTACTAGTACACTGCATTAGTAGTACATGTGCGCTTGCACGTCACATTCATATTTTCGTGTGTTGTTAAATTCGCAAATAGCACCAGACTTGTGAAATTTGTGAAAATAAAAAACCCAAGAGTAATACACATCAATCCCACCGAGCACCATTTTGTCTGGTACACAGAGAGTTAAGAGTTACAAAAAGGGACAAAGTTTAGAAACCAGGATTTGAGAAGGAAAACCAAAGTATGGGACATAGTACAGGATATTAAATCAAAGAAATGAAGGTTGGCTGGTCATCTGGCCAGGAAGAAAGATGAGCGATGGACACATAAATTAACTGTCTGGACCCCCAGAGCTTATACCAGAAGAAGAAGCAGGCAAAGTAGGAGGTGGATGGATGATATTAGAGAATATGGTAGTGTGACATGGAAACAAACCGCACAAGATAGATCAAAGTGGAAAAATGAGGAGGAGGCCTTCCTTCAGCAGTGGAGAGAAATAGGCTAAATAGAACAGAAATAGAATGGATAGAAGAGGAACCGATAACGGGACCCTTACTCCTTGCAGACTGTCTTATTGTCATAAGAGACTGTCTTACTGTCCTGGCAGACTGTCTTACTGTCATAACAGACTGTCTTACTGTCATAGCAGGTCCTGGCTTTATTTGATGATTCTATGTGATGGCTACATCATTCGGTTAGATTCCACCAAATGATCCTGCCATCACAAGGGGTCTGGGGTCAGTTCAGAACGTTTCTGCCATGATTACAGTCAATCTTTGCTACTAATATCCTTAACCTTTGACTAATCTCATGAAATTGAGGCACTATCTATTCATTAAAATAAGTGAAATATCATATAGATAGCAATGCCTCAGATTTTAATATGTAATTGTGGTTCATTATATCTATCACAAAACACTGAATATGTCACAAATCATGTCCAATAAGTTATTGAAAATGAGATTAGTAACAGCGTCCACTTCTTGAGATGAACGTCTCTGTTCCTTGTGGTCTTGTCCGCACCGACACACGAGGGTCAGACAGCGTGATGTATATAGAACTGATGTCAAGCGAGTTTCACGTCTCGGTGGATCTCTTGGTATCGTCTTCCTTCTCTGTGATGTCGTCTGCTACTTTGGTGGCAAAGTCCTGTGAGTTGGGTGCATTCATGGCCAAACGCACCCTTCCCACCATGCCTTGCGGGTCGTCCGTCACAATGTTCGCCCCTTCGAGAGATCAACAAAGAAGACAAAGAATTTAATTCCAAATGGGAGCAAATCCTTATTTCATAAAAAAGTGAATATTTCAAGGAACAAAATCATATTTTATCCCATGTTTTATTCTAAAAGAACTAAATCCACAATATCATTTTTCTTTTGAATTCATGAAAAAATATTTCAAGGGTATTCTTCACTCTTGCAATTAGATTTATGCTGATATAATTACTAGAATCAAACAGGAATCACATGCACTTTCCATATGATCTGCATTCTAAAAATCAGGTAAGCAAGTTGTTAATTTGCAATGAACAGAGAACATTTCGTGGAAGATTTATGCTTTGCAACTCTTGTTTGATAATCATACCATCTACCAATGAGTTGTGAAAATGTGAAGGAGCTTCAAACTTAAGACTTGAAAATCAAACAACTGTTTGGTAAAATTTTTGGAATCCTGGCCCTGGCAATCTTGAATATGAATGTTACATCAAATGATTGGAGACCAAGGGTGGTATTCCAAAATGCTCACTTAGGAGAAATTTTATCCTAACTCTAGGTTTTCTCCTAAATGGTATTCCAAAATCTCTCCCAATTTTCCTCCTAAATCTACTCCAAAATTTTCTTGTAACTTTATTCAAATTTAGCAAGTTAGGAAAATTGGTGTTCCAGAATTTGTGAAAGGATTTAGGAGAATATTTAGGAGGATATTTAGGAGAGCCAACCCCTGTCCTAGCCAATCTTTACACACAAAAAAAACTGAGCAGCAAACATATGCATATGCACGCCTACATGGTTTATGTTTCAAACCCGCAAAGTAAGGAAGAAACCGGGCGAAAGTCCCAATGAGATTTCGTGATAGTGAGTGGCTCTTCACAAATAAAACACTTCCCTCAACTGGTAAGGAAATGCGCACTGGGCATGGTCAAACCCTCGCTTATTTACATTGAGAGCATCCTAGGAGGAAATGCAGGAATACCAATTTGGCTTCTCCTAGGCAACCGCTAACTTGGGGAGAGAGGAGTAAACTAAAGGAGAAATTTCTGAATACCACCCCTTGCGGCCATATCTCACGACTCCCACCCACCTAGAATGTTGTGCCTTGCTGTGGTATTGGGGTTAATGCCCTCTGATTCGGTCGAGCAAGCGGCCAAAGAAGCCAGGCTCTTTCTCTTCCTCCTCACTCTCATCTACCGGCTCTGTCTTAGCTTTACCCGCTGGAGAGGGGACGGGAAAAGGCCAGAAATAGAGACAGAAAGGATAATGCAATGTTTCTTTCACCCCAGCAATAAAATGGGTGCATGGAATATGTAATATGGGCTTTTTCTGGCTTGGTTCCGAGAGGTTTAACCCTATCAGTACCACTACATGGAATGTGTACCTAGTCAATGGGCTTTTCCTGGCATTGAGAGGATTAATAGAATAAGATTTTGTTCATGGATTTCAATCAATTTTATTTCGCATATCAATTAAGATTTGCTGGTATTAGACATTACTTTTTGCATTCATCATACTAATACAGATAACCACAGATAATTTGCTCTCCATTTCTCCACAGGGAGACAGGAGGAGGGTAAGAGGGGCAGGCGTTTTAACAAAGGCTCCTTCTACACAGACAAACAATGAATGAGTGACATTGTTTGTATGTTAAGCTTAATGATATCTTGGGCAGGATCAGTAATAGAAACATTGACATTATATCAAAGCAATGAGACCATGGTCCATTATGCTCAAGGATGCTGGGAACATACTAGTGTCATTTTTGTAAAATCACTCATAATGGCCCTTATTCGCAAGGATGGTTAAACGTATACGGCGTACTAAATGTAAACTCACTTTATGACGTCCAAAATAGATCACCTGATGCTGTCACAAAAATATTGATTAACATCACCGAATCAAAACTGTGGATGATTTAAATAATTCGCTGTCATTATTTTGTGGGCAAACTCACTATACCATAATGGTTCCCAGGACAGTAGTATTGAATCATTAATAATTCCATTAAGCAAGACCAGGTTAAGTACAGTGTTTGGGTTCAAGCTCTGTTCTGAATACAGGCCAATGGGCTTGTGTACGCATGCCAGCGCCTGAGTTCAATTCAAAGTATTTTCAGGGTTCCATCCTCCTCTCAACTCACCGTCCTGTGTTTTGCTGAGGCCACTGACGGTTCCCGCCACCCCATCCTCCTCCTCAGCATACGCCATCAAAAGGGCCTTCTGCTTGCTAGACAGCGCCCTGAGAGTACGAGAGAGAACAGGGGAAAGAGACAGTTGGAATCAAGTTGAGTGGTCTATACAGACAAATAGTCTTTAAAGAAGTGCAATAACAATCAAGGATAATTGTATAAGACGGGGTGTCACTTTTGCAGGTCAAACAAATAACATTTGTATCAACACATGGAAAATAGAAGCAGGACTGCATCAGAAGTTTTCTCCCAAAACTAGAACTGGAAACTGACGAAATCATAGCAATCAGTAGATTTTGAGGAGGTTTTGGACTGGTTCGTCCGAAACCTTTAGCCTAGAGACTGGAGACAGGTGTGCGCTATGGTCTGTTCCACGTGTTAAGTGTTCAATGGGAACAAGGTCCGCATAGAACGCTGCCAGGGACAATACCATTACGAATGTGGACTATGCTCAGTGCGATTCAAACATAAACAGGGATAGTTGTTCACTTTTCCTGAAAATGTTCGTCAAGCTATGACTGCGATATTTCATGCACGTTATTGTTAAGGTATCCTGTTGATTCCTGCCAAGTTTCATAACTTTTGCGAATGAGACACCCTGTCTTTAGGTAATCCATAAACACAGGTGATCTTCATAAACAGGTGCAATTACAATCAAAGGATTCATGTTAACAGACAGGTGTGACCGTAGAAGTGCAACTCACGTTGGGACCTTGATCCTGATGTGGACGTAGTGGTCCCCGTAGCCGTAGCCATTCACTCGACTGATGCCCTTCCCAGGTAGGCGTATCCTGGCGTGGGATTGGGTGCCAGCCGGAATCTGGCAGAGAAGGAGGACAAGCACATCAAACATTTAGTAGTCTATGCATTTAGTCTTTTTAAAGCAGGAAAGGCCCATCAATAGACCTGTACTACTCTCCCTGGGGGCCTTGTGTACAACAAATACAATACATACATAATAACATGAGCACATAGTTAACACAAGAAGGGTATCAACCGAGAGGGCAATAAAGATCAACTGATAAAAACATGCAAGTTACACAAACAAAGAAAACATAGAAGATTCTCTCCACTTCCAAAACACATTGAGTGCGATATCACTAATCCCCACTAATCCAACCCTCTGCTCTTACATTGTGGGTGACGTTGTCAATAATCCAACCCTCTGCACTCATTGAGGGTGATGTTGTCACTAATCCACACTGATCCCCACCCCTGCACTCACATTGAGGGTGATGTTCTCACTAATCACCACTAATCCCATCCTTTGCACTCACATTGCGGGTGATGTTCTCACTAATCCCCACTAATCCAACCTTCTGCTCTCACATTAAGGGTGATGTCACTAATCCAACCCTCTACTCTCACATCAAGGGTAATGTTCTCCCTAATCACCACTAATCCAACCCTCTACTCTCACATCAAGGGTAATGCTCTCCCTGTTCCCCACTAATCCAACCCTCTGCACTCATAGAGATTGATGTCACTAATCCCCACTAATCCCCATCCCTGCACTCACATTGAGGGTGATGTTGTCACTCATCACCACTAATCCAACCCTCTACTCTCACATCAAGTGTAATGTTCTCCCTAATCCCCACTAATCCAACCCTCTGAACTCATAGAGATTGATGTCACTAATCCCCACTAATCCCCATCCCTGCACTCACATTGAGGGTGATGTTGTCATAGATGCCCCTCATCCTGATTGTACCACCGAGGGCTGCCTGTGTGAAGGAGACTGACGCGTCAGAGTGGACATCTGGCCCGTCTCGTCTGAACTGGTTGCTCCTAGCAACACGGAACGTGATGAAGATCTCCTGGGTACCAACCGGCATCCTAACTGTCTGTCCATCCTCCACACCTGCACACACACACAACAAAAATGATGGGGAAAGTAGAGTCAGTAGCAGGTTTGGCATCAATCCTGAATGCATTGCTTTGCTTCAAGTTCTACCCCTCTCCCCCGACAACAACCAAATATCATAAAAATAGTAACGTGCTGCTTTGTCTTGTGTAGTAGTGCAGTGTAGTAGTGTAGTAGCGTAGTGTAGTAGTGTAGGGCAGTAATGTAGTAGTGTAATGTAGTAGTGTAGTGTAGTAGTGTAGTGCAGTAATGTAGTAGTGTAATGTAGTAGTGTAGTGTAGTAGTGTAGTGCAGTAATGTAGTAGTGTAATGTAGTAGTGTAGTGCAGTAATGTAGTAGTGTAATGTAGTAGTGTAGTGTAGTAGTGTAGTGCAGTAATGTAGTAGTGTAATGTAGTAGTGTAGTGTAGTAGTGTAGGGCAGTAATGTAGTAGTGTAATGTAGTAGTGTAGTGTAGTAGTGTAGTGCAGTAATGTAGTAGTGTAATGTAGTGGTGTAGTGTAGTAGTGTAGTGTAGTGTAGTAGTGTAGTGTAGTGTATTACCCATTGTCTTATGTCAACATGTCATAGTATGAAAAAGTTTCTTTGATTTAAGTTTTTTTAATTTGTCTTTTATGTTGAATAACATGTTATTATTGTATGTGTTGTGAAAACCAATAAACTTGGAGCTTGAAACTGACAGGCTGCCAAACAAAGTCTGCGTGTCAAGACTAGCTGAGAGTCTATGGTCCAAACTAGCTGCCAAACAGAGTCTGCTTGTCGAGACTAGCTGCCTCTCACCTGCTGGGACTGGCACTGTGACCTTCTTCCTCTGCATGGTTTGCCCCGCCCCCCTGCACACCATACAGGGCACGTTGATTATCACCCTCGTGCCACGACACCGCCGACAGGTTGTCCTCATCACAAACGGCCCTGTGTTCACCGTCTCCTAACAGGGGCACAAGCAAAGCCAAGATAAGCCAAGGAAAGTTTTTCATCACTTGATCTTTGTTGCTCTTCTGGGCCCTGTTGCATAAAACTTACCATTAATGGTAACTTTGCCATCAATGGTAACTTCTATGGAAACCATAAATTTGATTGGCTGTAAGCGATGTTACCATGGTAGTTACCATTGATAATAAAGTTACCATTAATGGTAAGTTTTATGCAACAGGACCCTGGGGTCCATATCTTAAAGAGTTATGATTGATGGTACAATCGATAAATTAATCAGACGACTGATCCATTGACTGTACGATTGATATTGATCATAAATCCGTATCACAAAGATGTTACGATCAATAGTGATCGTAGCTTGAAATTGATATTGATCGGAGCTTGTGCGGATCAATCGTAACTCAACGATTGATTGCAAAATCATGCATAGGCTTAGACTTGCAATAGATAGCAGTGATGGCTTGTGATACAGTGAGCTACAATAGATGGCAACTTTGCAATTGATCGTTAAGTACAAGCTTACTGATGGGCTACCCTGTTTCAATTTTGTAGTTAGGTTGAATTAAACTCTTTATTCATCATATAAAGACAAAATAATGTTCATAAGCCATCAATTCATGGTATCACCAGAAAGCCAATGGCTTGTAAAGTGTAAACATGTATGAACGTGAGTGTAGTATTAGTTGTGCATGATTAATGACCTGTTCATGTGCTAAATGAGGTAGCCATTTTTTAGCCAAATTTGTTCAGATTTTTTTATAGCTGTAGTGAATTTCCTACAATCGTAAGAAAATTTGACAAATTACAAACTTTGTATGCAAATGCTTATTCACAACAAGACTGTTAATCTACAAAGATCAGATTTTAGTGGTAAGTTTAATGCAATAGCACCCTTGCCTGTTCCGTTGAGCTACCAACTCCTGGCTTACCTGGCCGGTTCCATTGCACTGTTGACATTTGGTTGTCTTGGTGCCTGGCTCTGCTCGGGCGCCCTTGCAGCGTTCACACGTGTCTTCTATGTTGACTGTCACTTCCTTGTTCACACCCCTTGCGGCCTCGGTGAACGTTAGGTCCATCACCATCTAAGCACAGATAAAATAAACCATAATCCAATGAGCCCGTTTTTTGGCATGTACAAACTTTCCCCCTAACTGCTCAAGAATGGATTTTTATATCCACCTGTATCTAGTGATTCATTTTCAACAGGTGGAATGAACTCTAAACCTCCTAGTTGTTGCTTGTTATCCAATTCTCCAACAAGCTTTTGGGTAACAATTATTTACATATTGTTAGAGATAATAATCTATAATCATCATCATATATCACCACCATCATCAAAATTATCATAATCACCACAGTGATCAACATCTCCGTAATCATCATCATCATCACAACGATCACAAGACCCATCTTCACAACCATAGATCATCACCCTCCTCATCACTCACCTCGTGTGCTCTATTGAATCCTCCAAACATAGACTCGTCGAACGAGCCTCCACGGTCGAAGGCCTGGTTGCCAAAGATCTTTCTGAAGAGCTCTTCAGGGTCCATCTGGGTCTGCTGCCATTGGCCCTGGAAACCTCCCCCAGCCCCGCCCATCCCGGCCCCACCAAACCCTGCCTGACCTAGCGTGTCATACTCCTGCCGTCTCTTCTCGTCTCCAAGCACCTGCAAGAACATCACAAAAATTTGTTATAACTTCTTTTCAAAAGTGTACAGGGTATTAGATTGTGAAGCCAATTACTATTGAACTGAATCCATTTTGGTAACTCTGTTTCTCCTTCTCTGTCACCCTCACTTGGCATACATTCACAATAACAGATTTCTGATCCTGGGTCAAGGGTCGGTCCCATACAGCATTTTGGAGGCTGAACTAAGAGGGATGTTACAATTGAGGAACGGGTCAAAATAAACACTAACGTTGATTGCTCGTGTGACATGGCCTTCATCAAAACAGTGTCTTTGCCCAGTAACAACTATGCTCAAAATCTTTTGTTGCTAGGAATATTTACCTCATAAGCCTCTGCTACCTCTGCAAACTTCTTGGTAGCATCAGGATTGCCCTTATTCCTGTCTGGGTGGTACTTCTTGGCAAGCTGGTGGTTGGGAATAAAACGATGCAAAGCTTTTCATGTAAATGTAGAAATCTAGACATAACGTGATTGTTTCTACAGTGTGTGATGCTTAAAGTGGGCTTTTTGAGCACACAGCTTCTTAATCATTTCAAAAAAAGAATCATTCATGAAAAATATGAATCAATATTCAAGAACTGCACAACACCTACAAAAAATATTTTCATTCAAAATATTTCCTTAAAATCATTTCTGAGAACAAGATATTCTCAACTCCCATTGATGTATATTCCATATGAAGGTCAATATCATGGAAGAAGTGTTCCTTCATAGCAAACAGACAATCATCTTGCTCAGACAGTCCTTGAGAAATCTGGGTACATGTTGGACAGATGGTTGCTTTTTGAAGAATGATTTGTCTTTCTCTACGTCATACTCGGTGGGGTAAAAAATATTGATCCGGTATTTTATTTATGACGATTGTGTACATCGTATCTCATCATGTGTGTTATTTATGATACTTGTATGGATCTTATATCATCAGGTACTGGCATGTTATTTATGACAAATGTAACATTTCTCATCAGTATGTCATTTATGACAGCTAAGTACAATGTGCATCATCACCGTCATATGTTATTAAAGACAACTGTGTACAAAGTTACCTTTTTTTGTTTCCACTACAGGAATACTCACATCGTAATATGCCTTCTTGACATCTTTCTGAGTGGCAGTTTTGGGAACTCCCAACACTTGATAGAAATCCTTCTTCCCAGCCAGCATTGAGGAGCTTGTGTGGATATTCCTGGTCTTGGGGAAGCTGCATATTTGGGATTGAATACCTGCTCGAGATCCAGCAGGAAAGAAAAAGGAGAGGGTGGAAAGCAATAAGTTGGAGTAAATATGTGACATCAAAGACAATGCCAAATTGCCAATGTTCGCTGTGGATGTATAGGCCATAACCTGGAGGTTCTTCAACCTGTTGCTCACAGTTAAATAGCTTTTCTGGCTTCATGAACCATGGTCCAATTAGTATGTCAAAATAGATAGACAGATAGATATTGCAATTTACTGTCCAATTGGAAATTTCATTTTCACTGGTTTACATTGATACAAATAAAGAATGTGACATCACACAAGGTACATATAAACAGAAAGACATGTACAATTATACAAATTCTAAAAGATACATGATGTTTCTATTAGCTTTACAATTACTGAAACTGTGCAAAAACACCTGTGCAAGGCTTATCTTGGGTTGTACGAAGTAAACACTTATTACATAAATATTAGGAAACTTGTATTGGTTACCAATGCGGCAGAGAATAGCATTCAAAATTTGCCATGGAACTGCAGTAACCAAAGGAGTGTGGCTTAACTGCATCCCATAATGAGCATATTACGCGGGATTTACGATGCTTAGTATCTGAACATGGAGAAAACCAGACCGTAAATATGTGAGCTCAGCAAAGAACAGGTAAGTACTAGTTTGATATCACCTAGGTACAAATGTACCAGTTTGGTCAGTGACCCATTTGTACCATGATCATCTTCTCCACGCATCAGAAAAAAAAATGTATATGAGGATGAAGTTGTATGCAAACAGTACACATGCACACCTACAGTTGAGGCAAAAAGTTTACATACACCCTTGGAATTCAGTGAAATTTGTTCGCTTGCTAAACATCATAAGATTTACTATATCTTCAGAAATATAAATACTACCATGACAAATTTGGTATCAAATGGTAGAGCGTATTAAGCTCTTTCACATGATTGTGATGCCGTTGGAATTAAACTATATTTCAGGTGGAATTTTCTTTGAAGAAAACAAGTAATGTTCATGCCAAATGTTTTCTATTGTTTGTTATCATATTTTCAAACATTGTTTCATAGAAATATATAAATGTCAAATCTATGATCATGATGTATATTACATTTTCTATCATGATATGTCACCACTGAACAAAAACATGTTATATGAAATGTTTGTGTTGAGAAGTAACTAGCACAAATATGAAATGTTTTTGTCAAGTTTTTATTTTTAATTTGTCTAAAATATGAAGATATTTGGGAAAAAAATGACATCTAAATATTTTCAGCTCCTGATTACAAAGCAATGTGTAGAAGGGGAATGACACACTGTACTTATTTGTTTCATATCAAATTCGTCATGATAGTACAAATATTTTATAAGATAAAGTAAATTTTATGATGTTTGGCAAGTGTCAACTTTTCTTTGAATTTCCTGGGTGTATGTAAACTTCTGGCCTCAACTGTACTTGTACATCAGTACAGAATCCTGTTTGCCACAAGAGATTTTATCAAACATAATGTACATTATATAAAATCATACACTTTATAATAATTCTGTCACAGTAAAATATCCAAATTATATCATATAAATAATTTAGTTGAGAATTGCGGTAGTTCATGAAAAATGTTGTTTCTTGTGACGATCAATCATCAGGGCACAAAGATGGCATAAACTTATTTTGCCTCACGACACGTACACTACATCTTACCCTATTCTAGCCAAGCCCCAGATCCTAACCCTAACATAAATCATCAGGTTTATTTTCAAAGGCAAAAGTTGAAAATGTGACTGTGAGTTCATTGAAGAAATCATCAAAATGAGTAAATATAGTGCCGTCACCAGAGACATCCCCCCCCAAAAAAAAAATCAACAACAAACATAACTCGCCCCCAGTTCAGGTGAATATAACTCTATGCTCACCTCCTTTTAAAAAAAAAAAATGAAAAAATTGTGGTTGGTAACGGCCATGCTAATATCGCTATCGGGTCTCATATGCTGGTAGCCTCGGGACTTGCAGGGCTTGCCACCAATTTCCTTGCATAACGGGTCCGACTACTGATAAATCGACCCGTGCACATGAATGAATTACTCATTTCAAGCACATTTATCACATGATGACATATGAATGGCTATTCAGTGGCTATTAAATATAATCACTGCTAATGATAATCTCCACTTCCTTGCTCCAAAGCTCCATGCTACGCAGCCCGCTCATCGCGTGAGTGGGCTGGTCGCAGTAAGGATGTCGGATGCGACTGATGTTAAAGAAAGTATAACTCATAAGACATTGTAACTGAATTCAATCAGCCAGGTTGGACCCGTGCGTAGCAAAACAAACAATCCATAACAGAGTAACATAAGTTAAAAAAATAAGTCATGCAACCATCTAATGTCACGGCATGTTATTATGACATTTTTATTATTAATAATACAGAAAATACTGTAACAATAAATTACTAACATAACAGCTAACCCAAAAAGTTATGCTCACTGTTGACAAACATTGTTTACAGTAACTGGGACTGTGTAGTGTGGGTTTACGTCTTACCTGTACCTATCACCGTCTGTGTTGCATCGGATGGGAACGAGTATCTGCATAATGATGACCATTGCATTACTTGGGAATTCTTATTTACGTTGCTAACATTGATTCGAGCATGATCCCATTGCAGGAAGACAGGAGATTTACGGCAAATCCGCACACTTCGTCTGAATACGAAAGCAGCAGCCATTTTTGCGAGCATGCAACTCTCGCTCTATCCAAGAATGAAATCATATGGCGCTTCATGGTGCAGACGCTCCACTCTGTATACCGATGCACCCTATGAGTCGAAAAGGGATAACAGTCTCTCTCATGTCCCTGGTCTCACTATCTCATTTCTTGTGTGACGAGGGAAATTTCCACCGCCACTACACACCGGCAGTGATGAAAGACCGACGTGATTTGTTTTTCATTCCGCCAATATGATTTTGTTGTATTCACGAGTCACGATATGACTGAAGTCACGAATGTAGATTTACAAAAATTAGAGATTTTCAAACTACCGGTAAAGGCTAGCTTTCCTCATTTAAAGCAGCGAATTTTACTTTATATTAATTACCCATGCCTTCAAAACACATAAAATCATATTTGCTTTCTTCGATTAAATTGAATTTACGTATAGGCCTACAATAATAACGTTTTCAAATATGTCTATATCTAGAGGGTAACCAGTCAACTCGCACCACTGTTGTGTTTGGGATCGGTGTCTGTAGTTTGTAATAATATTGCGGCGTCGAGAGGTACACGAATAACGAACATCAGACTTGTAAGTATGAGAGTACAAAGTATGCGTTTATTAAGGAACAGATCACATCGTCCATAATTTTTTATGGTCCAGCTAGATTCACCAGATACAGATAATGAATAAAGATACAAGTCTTCGCTTGGTGAAGGTTTCTATATACTCCCCTCTTCTTTCAAGAAGCTTTCCTCCTCAGCTATAGCCAAGTGAGATACAACATTTTTTTTTTTTTTTTTTGGGGGGGGGGGGGGTGGCCTAACTTTTGGGGGTAGCATTTACATGTAGGATATTATATGTAAAAGATCGCCCCCTCAGTCATTGGGTCTGAATAAACGAGTGTTAAGCGCATAGACTAGCTGTTACTGTATAACGGGTACCTCAGTTTAGGCTTGTACGTTATTATATTACAAACACATATGTTATATTTCACCCTGGAATTCCCAGGTCGAAATTCCCATAGAAACCAGTAGAAACCAGTAGAGACCGTCTACTGGTTTCTACTGGTCCAGTAGAGTCTACTGGTCTGAAGAGGAACTACGAAATCAAACCAGTAGAAACCAGTAGAAACCAGTAGATTCTAATGTGTTGAAGACCAGTAGAAACCAATAGAAACCAGTGAGATCTAATGATTTGAGAAGGAGTGTGAAAAAAACAAAGTCAAACCAGTAGAAACCATTAGAGACCAGTGGATTCTAATGGGATTGAAGACCAGTAGAAACCATTAGAATCCACTGGTCTCTAATGGTTTCTACTGTTTTTGACTTTTTTTTACACTCCTTTTCAAACCATTAGATCTCACTGGTTTCTATTGGTTTCTAATGGTCTTCAATACCATTAGAATCCACTGGTCTCTAATGGTTTCTACTGGTTTGACTTTGTTTTTTCACACTCCTTCTCAAACCACTAGATCTCACTGGTTTCTATTGGTTTCTACTGGTCTTCAATACCATTAGAATCCACTGGTCTCTAATGGTTTCTACTGGTTTGACTTTGTTTTTTTCACACTCCTTCTCAACCATTAGATCTCACTGGTTTCTATTGGTTATTGGTTTCTAATGGTCTTCAATACCATTAGAATCCACTGGTTTCTATTGGTTTCTACTGGTCTTCAATACCATTTGAATCCACTGGTCTCTAATGGTTTCTACTAGTTTGACTTTGTTTTTTTCACACTAATAGAAACTAGTGAGATATAATGTTTTGAAAAGGAGTGTGAAAAAATCAAAGTCAAACCAGGAGAAACCATTAGAGACCAGTGAAACTTAATGGGTTGAAAAGGAGTGTGAAAAATACAGAGTCAAACCAGTAGAAACCATTAGAGACCAGTGAATTCTACTGGTGGAGACCAGTATAAACCAATAGAAACCAGAAAGACCTAATGGTTTGAAAAGGAGTGTCAAAAATTCAAAGTAAAACCAGTAGAAACCAATAGAAACCAGTGAGATCTAACGGTTTGAAAAGGAGTGTGAAAAATACAAAGTCAAACCAGTAGAAACCATTAGAGACCAGTGAATTCTCCTGGTATTGGAGATCAGTAGAAACCAATATAAACTAGTGAGATATAATGTTTGGAAAAGGAGTATGAAAAATACAAAGTCAAACCAGTATAAACCAATAGAAACCAGTGAGATCTAATGGTTTGAAAAGGAGTGTGAAAAATACTAAGTCAAACCAGTAGAAACCATTAGAGACCAGTGAATTCTACTGGTAATGGAGACCAGTAGAAACCAATAGAAACCAATAGAAATAGAGATGCTCATGAATATTCATGCATGTATTTACGTGTCCTAATTTTGTACTTTTAAATAGATAACCTCCACCTAACCAGATAAAAGGAATTTTACCAAGTAATGATTTCAAGTTTAAATGTAAAATAGTGAATGTCACCTACTTAAGTGAAGACAATAATGATAACAACAACAAAAATGATCTTCTTAAATGTAAGTTAGAGTAACCAATATCTTATGAACCTTATAATCGTACTGCTATATATATGAAAGTCTGTGCAGGAAAGAGTAAGAATTAGGATAGGTATAGGAAAGGATAGGAATAAATAAAGGATAGGATTAGGTTAAAATGATAAGGAAATATGCCATAATTCGGATTATCATATACTAAATTTAAATCGATATTTCATCAATATTTTTAATTTTGATTCCTATTGGTCTCCAGATGGCTCCAGTAGGTATTCTACTGGTTTCTACTGGCACTCTACTGGTATTTTTCTAATGGTTTCTACTGGAAATCATTTCACTTTCCATATTCAAACCAGCAGAAAAATTCCAGGAGAAACCAGTAGGAAGCTCTATTGGATCCAGTAGAGATTCCTACTGGTTTCTACTGGTATTCTACTGGCATTTTTCTAATGGTTTCTACTGGAAATCATTTCACTTTCCATATTCAAACCAGTAGAAAAATTCCAGTAGAAACCAGTAGGAAGCTCTATTGGATCCAGTAGAGATTCCTACTGGTTTCTACTGGTATTCTACTGGTCTTCTATTGGATCCAGTAGAGATTCCTACTGGTTTCTACTGGTATTCTACTGGTCTTCTATTGGTCTGGTATTGGATCCAGTAGAGATTTCTACTGGTTTCTACTGGTATTCTACTGGTATTTTTCTAATGGTTTCTACTGGAAATCATTTCACTTTCCATATTCAAACCAGTAGAAAATTTCCAGTAGAAACCAGTAGAGATTCTAATGGTTTTTCTCTACTGGTTTCTACTGGTTTTTCGTCCTGGGTTAAGTTGGTTTGAGAAGGAGCAGACACATGAAAGAATCATAGGCCTATAAGTGAAGGTTGTTATGAAATTTGATTTTGTGACGTCACGTGCGAGGTGCCCATGATTTTTTTTGGGAAATGCGCGTTTTCTCAAAAAGATATGCATTCCTTCACCCGTGCATTTGATACATCGTTAGAAACACGTTTTTACACACACAAAATACTAAAGAAAGAAGAATACATTGTCAAAAACAGACCAATTTATGTCATCATACAGCACACAACAAATGGGAGAGCAAGCTTATAGCCTTGCACGTGACGTCACAAAATTGAAAATTCAAAAGATGGTGACTCTTATATATCCTTTAATTGACAGATTTTTGTTAAACGGTCACTAATACGTGTATGTCTCTGTTTTCTTCAAAACCAACTTAATTTCAGGGTGGATTATCCCTTTAAGAAATTAGTAATAGAGTACGTAAATACAGACTATATGCACTATGTAGGCGAGAGGAACCCAGCATGTTGGAATTCAGATAATGACGATAAATTGTATAAACTGCAAATCAAAATACCTAATACAATATTTTACTACTGCTACTTTCTCCTGTACTAGCACGCCCTTCTCTGTCGGGTATGTCAACATACCCAATGTTGTGCTACCCGAATTTGTGTCACCATTTAAGCACCACCACTGCATGAATTTCTTTATGGAACTTCACAAATTAAGAAACAAAGGCCGAATTCGAAAGAAGAACACAACAAATCTAAGATCAGTTGATCAAAGAAAGGACACTTGTTAAATTGGACAAAGGTGAGAGCGGAAGAAGAGAACAAATCTAAAAACAAACTAAGGACATTTGATGTAAAATGACAGATTTGAAATCAAACCAAGCAACTCGGGGAGTCGGGCAATTCGTTTTTTCGCTTCGACCTTTGTCTAGTTTTACATCATTTTTTGATTGACTGGCCTTTGTATGTACTTTGCTTTGTTCTCCTTTCGAGTGTATCTGTTGTTTTGCTTTTCTTTCTGTTGGGCTTTGATAGCAAATTTGCTCTTTTCTCTTGTCACTTTTGAAACTTTTGGCTACTAATATTTATTTCCTGTATTGTGCTCTTTGTTTATTTTTTGAAAGATCTAGCATGGAATATAAAGAACATGTAACCATTGAATTGGACTTATCAGTGAACCTATCACTCATGTTTGTAAACTCTTATATGCATATATATTGTCAAATAATCGTTTGTATGTACAATGTGTTTATGTGTAGACATATGAATCCTTCATGTTTTTTTTTTTCAGATTGTCCTATTGAATTTTAAATCATATTGGGCTTAAAAAAAATCAAAATGTAATTACATAATTATTGCGTACTAGAATGTTATTTAGTCACAGGTTTTGCCTTTTACATGTTTTACCTTACATACCAAACAAAGTCTCTGGACTCTTAGATTCAATATGTTTTGAGCAATAAACTAAATTGAATTTAAATGAATATAACAATTATGTCGAATCCAATGTAACATTTTTTATTTTGTCACTAATTGGAATTTGCAAAAATGGATGTTCTGAACCGTGATTTTACTCAAATCGAGAAGTCTGATTGGAGAATTTTCATCTTAAAACACATTTTGCCCAGTTATTGAGGAGACGGTGTAAAGACAAGGATATTCACCAACATCAACTGCTACTATTTTCTTCTGACTTAAAGCCAGGAGCTCAAGAACACACAAAAAGAGGAAAATAAAATCAATGGTGAATGGTCGTTTTAAAAAAATGGTACAATTCTCTCAAATGAGATGTAAGAAATCGTGAATCAAAATGGTCAGAATCTCAAGTCAAATCGTAGTTCAAAGTTTTACTCCTCCACGAAAACACAGAATGAAAACAGGTGAAGAAGATTTCGTTCCGTTAGCCTACTGTTTTTCTTCTGCAGCACCAAACGGCAGCCATAGCATTCATAAACCAATACGTCTGTACAACCAACCTTAGTTTGTCAAACCAATGTGTAAGTTTCATTGCTATTCATGCTATATGTAACATACAAACATAAATCTCAGACTAGAATTAAAAAAATGTAATGCTCAAACATTCCATGCAATATCCATTTATTACTGGTATATAATATAGAATCAACATATATATCTCTCTTTCTATATATTTCTTGCAGCTTATACAAATATATTAATATACTACACGTATTACAGGAAAGAACATGTATCTAGATACATGTATAAGATATCTAAGAGTACATTTTAGATATCTGTATTATGCATCATCACTCAGAAAAACCCCACTGAATTCCATTTACGAAATATCAATCTTTCATGAAAACCATTTTTTCTTTAAAAAAATTATTGTAAAAGAGTAATATCAGAGTTATTTTCTAAGACATCATCCTTTAAAAAGGAATGGGGATCGTTTTTAAAATGCTCTACAGATTCAGTCACACTGTTTCCTTCAAACTGACAGGTACACTCAACATGCTTTCTGGAATGAAATACCCACTGGTTTATTCAAAACAATTTGATTACCAGTAGCTGTCATTTAAGACATCAATGTTGGATAAAGAGGGTATCATACTTGATGACATTACCTCCCTACCAGCGAGGAAAGCTTAGCACGGTTCATTGATTATCAATACATTTTCATCATGCTACACAATAAATTGTTCTTGCATATAACAATATTTTACTGTAAAGCATTGAAGCTTGACAAAACAGTGAAAAACAAGTACACAACAACTAATGTTTAACAAGTATTAAAAGCACAAACTACTCATGTCTGATCAGCTGTGTTATAACTTACATAAAAGGCATAAAATAACTGTCAACACTTCATATTTATATAACAAACATTTTCATCATGCTACGAAATAAACTGTTCTTGAATATAACAATATTTTACTGGAAAGCATTGAAGCTTGACAAAACACTGAAAAACAAGTACATGATAACTAATGTTATAACAAGTATTGAAAGCACAAACTACACATGTCTGCTCGGCTGTGTAATAACTTACATAAAGGGCATAAAACAACTTTCCAACACTTAATATTTATATAACATATAACAGCAATCCTTTTGGAAAGCAGAATTTTATTTAAAAAAATTGTAATGAGTAATACAGATGAGTCCCTGACATATTATCAGCCTTTTCTACAAAGCACACATATCACACTTCACATTTATTCAAAGTATTCTTCTACATCATAAAGCGCTTATTTTAAGTGAATGTGGAAAAAATAAAATAGAGCGCTTGACAGGTTTATCATTTATCAATTGCAATTCTCTGGAAAAGTTTGTGTATTTTACTCCCATGTGGAAATGCGCCAATTGTATATTCACAGTTGAGCAGAGTTCTGGTTTATTACCATTCCAATGTGGGAATCTGAGGGAAAAGAAGACACAAATTGAAAGAGCAAGCTGGGTAGGGAAAGCAGAGTCCTGCACAACGAGCGAGTACCATGGCTTGTCATCATTGAACCTCACTCTAGGTTGCTAGGAAGCATAGAGAAGTATATCCTGAGCCACACCCCACCCCCTAATTCATTAAGGGCCCATGACACATCAGAAATAAAAAGGTTGACTGCTTGTGGCGAGGGCCCACAAGTTTATTTGTAACCGTAGTACTGTTGTCTGAAGGCAGCTCCTTTGCCCATCTTTTGTTTCATCCTTGCTCGCTTGTCCTTGGATGATGAAAGCTGATCACTGGTCAGGTTTGTGCAAATGTTATTGCAAGCTTCCAAAGAATCCTGCAACCAAAGAAAGGCAAAAAACAGTCTTCACTCGATTGGTCTTTATTATCAAAGGGCAACTTCTGACAGAACTACTGTTCAACACAGGGAACGACAAGACAACCTTGTCTGTCAATGTAGATATGAAACACAAGTCACTGGTACATCAATGCAAAAAAGCAACAAACAAAAACTCTTATATGACAACTGAATCACTGCGTCTAACTACCATTTTCTTGCATGACATCATGAAAGCACCCCAAACTGGATGCATTTAATCAATTCTTTGAGTTATCCAAAACTGGTTTAAATAACAGGATTCAACCCGACTCATCTTGATTCTAT
Organism: Arbacia lixula; assembly: GCA_963669155.1. Taxonomy (NCBI): domain Eukaryota; kingdom Metazoa; phylum Echinodermata; class Echinoidea; order Arbacioida; family Arbaciidae; genus Arbacia; species Arbacia lixula. The sequence goes on along the minus strand of OZ022582.1, from coordinate 503,543 downwards.
GGAACTAAACTGTCCAGTTTGGTTGCTATTCGGGTCAGGCTATGGTAGTTATAAATGAACAGACTATGGTAAACTTAAGAGCTATGGTATCTTCTAAGTAAAAATTGGTCAATCCAAAATAGTCCTCATTAAAGGGATAATTCACTCAAAAATTCTTTTGATTTCAATAACAGGAGACACATGAACGAAACATTTTAGTGAAGGTTTGACAAAATCCTCGCTATTTGACCCTAGTTTTCCTTCCTAGAAACAACAGATCAGTCAAATTGTCTGTGTTGTTTGACAGGTCTTGAACAAACATTACCACTAAGCTACATTACAACATTAAAAATGTATATTAAAACATAATGATAATGGTACATGTATATTAGACATGGATGTGGTGTTATAGGTTAAAGTCCCCATACATTGACTTTAATAAGTAGGAAATCAGAGAGATTAATTGGCAACAAAATTGAGAACAGAGTAGATATGTCATAATAGAAAGTTGGTAATTTTGGAGAACCCTAATTAAGTTGTTTCAGGCAATTCTCTGAACAAATCCTCTACTCGTCGCCAAAATTTGTTTTGTTTGTAGGTTCACTTCAGCCAAATGATGACAAATAAAATCATGATTTGGAGCCAGATGGAACAGTAAGTGTTTACTCCTACATGTATATAGTTACGTTGCAGTCCACTGATATGTGTACAATACATATGGACATGGTTGTGTATGCTAGTCTGTGCTTTCAGACCTTAATTGTGACTACAATTCAGATTCTAATTATCATGTAATTTTCATGGGCAACACCATTGATCGTGATATACTGTATGGAATATCTCTTGTGTAACATCCGCAAACACGACAACACACAGATAGTGTCATTTGTCCATCTTGAATTTACAGAGCAAGATAACAAATTATTAAATGCAAAACTTTTCTCAATCTTCTTTGTCTACTTTAGTTAGATTGCCATAGTTTCACACCCCTTTGAAAATTAAACATATGGAAAAGAGTAGACACCACACACTTACGCGACTTGTGTCGGGCATACCATACACGTCATCCAATTCGGCAGCCTGATTCAGGAACTGAACGGTCGATTCCTGCTGTTGGCTCGTTGCTTCGGCTGAAGTGGTGGTGCGTCGCATCATCACAGCATTGGCCCAACTGAAAAGGATTCAAACAGCATAAATGAATAGGCCATACAAGTATAATCAGTATAGGCTTGAATTAACAAATATTGTTTGATTGAATGGTAAATATGTAATATGCATATCACAGAGAGAAAAAACAAAAAGAGTACAATAGATGCATTTAAAGGAAAAATGACACAAAGGGATTACAGGGTTACTAAATTAGAAAAATAGGTTCCTGCACTAATCTATGTAAAATCATCCGCCAAAAACAAATTTCTCATTTTGATGAAAATTTGAAGAAACGCACACTTCCACGTGACGTAAGAGGAGTCAATTGCCATAAAAGATTAGCTGTTAAACTTAGATTGTACGGAAGTCAACAATGGACTTCTTTCGTAATGTATTCACAACTTTCCCCCTTACTGCGTAGTAACGCGTAGTAACGCATTATTGCATTCAATTGTCATTCAGATTCAATGGATGGAATGCACTTTGAATCTATTAGTTGTTGCTACTCAGACAAACCTCGGACAAGCTTTGGGGTTCCCATTGGTAATGTATTGTTTGAACAGCATGAATAAAATTTGCATACATAACGAAAAAGGCCTATTAGAAATTATTGTTGACCTCCGTACAATCTAAGTTTAACAGCGCAGTCTGTTATGGCATTTGACTCCTCTGACGTCACTAGGAGGTGTGCGTTTATTTCAAATTTTCATCAAAATGAGACTTTATTGAGGCAAACAAATGTGAAATTCATTTTTAGGCGATAATTTTACATAGATTAGTGGGAAATTCTGTATCTAATTCATTAACTCTTTAAGAGAAACAAGAGGAGAGAGAGAAACTGAACAATTGTTAAGTGAGGTTTGAGAAGATAACATACAGAGTGAGAAGGAAACACAGAAAAAATATGTATTCATAAGGGGAAAAAATTGAAGCAGAGAGAAAAGAAGGAAAAAAACACTTGAAGGGAAATGCATGGAAACAATGACCCCCTCATACCCACCAACAAAAATTAAACTGGGTTACTTACATGTGGCCCCGGGCCTCTTCCTTGTCTCCCCTCGCTCCCATCTTTGCGGCTTCTTGCATCACAGCCAAGCCAGCTACAGTTGGGTTCATCTCCTGTCGCACGGAAAAACAATCCAGATAAAACCAATAAGCACTTCACATTACTTCACCCCAGCATGTTGCAGTCAATTCAGTGCACAAACCAACTGCAGAGGTCAATGGTTAACCTTTGACGTGGCTGTCAATAGGATATAGGATTGAACTCAATGGACTAATCATATCCATTGACTGTGTGTCCTCGGTGAAGGGTTCCCCTTGCCACACATTGGGTTCATTTAATGTCACACAGAATTGGTGGAGAACAAATTCAAAAGTACATTGTGGGGGCTGCTTTCCAAACCTGATCTCATGAAACAAACACCCTGAGCCATGTAATATGTTTAAATCTATTGAGGAGGGGAAAATCACATACACCAAAGAACATTTTTGAAGGAGCTCTTTGTTATTCCCAGGGGCTTCATTGGCTAAATTTTCCCACTGGCTTAACATACACTGTTACTCACAAAGGTTGGAAAAAAATTTTCTACAACTTTTCGGAAACTGTTGACAACTAAATTAATCATTCTTGTTAGAGCTGATGTATTTTCCAGTTTTTAGTGTTAATTTTTTCTCCAACATGTAAATGCAAAATAGATAATAATCATTTTATACAAACTGCATATCCTGGTTTAAACCAGAAATGGCATTCAGATGATGGAATCCTTGTACAAATATGCCATTTTTAGAGAAATGTTAGCCCTTTATCAATTTACCATGAAACCTAAATATGCTGAAATTTTCATGAAACATTATTCCTTATAATGTAATTCAGTCACTAAATATCAAGTATGCCCCACTCTGACACGGGTCAATGCGCCCACACGCCTGGCCATACTGTCCACAAGGTTGTTGATGCTCTCCTGGGGCAGTGCATCCCACTCTTCGGTCATTGCTGGAATGTTTGAGGAATAATGTTCCTCCCATTGATGGATCGGGCCAAGGCATCCAGGCGTCAGCGTCACGAAAATCTCTCACCCTAAGCGTCCTATGTTGCCTTGCGTTGTCGTCTTGGAGCTGGAAGTTATTTCCATATACCTTTCTTGCATATGGAAGACACTGGGTCACCAAGATGTCACCGTAGACAATGGCGTTGACGTTTCCTTCTGGTACAGTCAATGGCGTTTTTCCGGCCCATACCAGCATTGAGCCTCTACCTCCTTGAGTGGTTTCACGGATGCAGTCATCTCTGAGGTTCTCGTCACGTAATTGCTGAACCCTCTGCCATCCTGACGATCTAGGATGTAACGGCTTTCATCGATTTTCTACTGGTTTTTCGTCCTGGGTCTGTAATGATGACATGTCGCCAGTGCCCATGCACGCTGCCATGTCCTGTGCCTCCTAGCCCATTGGAGTCGAGCATCTCTGTTTCTGCCATTGAGACGTGGACACTTGGTCATTCGTCTAGCTCTGTATACCCACTGATGCAGTCTTCTGTTCACAGTTTGGCGTGAAACGTTCACGCCATGGTGTATTCTCCACAAACGGCAGAGATGACTCGCTGGTATTTTTAGTTCCCTGCACCACATGTTAATCAGTTGCCGATCATCCCATCTAGATGTTCCTCAGGGGCGTCCTGGAGATTTTTTCGGGCTCACATTATTCTCTTCTCAATATCGTTTGAGGATTCTGGAGACAGAACTCTGAGCTATCCCAATGGCATCCGCAATCTCGACTTGCTTGTGTCCATTTTTTCGAAGTGCAAGCACCCTCTGACGCATTACAAGTGGCATTGGGCCTGGCATAGTGTGAGGAGACTGGAAAATGATTGAGCTAACACAGTAAACGAGGTCTTAACACACATCGACTTTCCACTAGAAAAGGACACCAAAATGACAGCAAAGAAAATGCCTTGCCTTTCAAAACGCCAAACAAAAGGCTGCGACACATGGTGAAATGTTTTCCATGACTCACTTTTACTTTAGCAATACTAATTCATTATGTAATCAATGCACCTGGTCAAAAATGGCTACTTAATCATTTAAATGAGAACTAACATTTATGAGCAACAGAGAACATTACATATGATGAGAGGTGACTTGCTTACCTTTTCCATGGACTCTCTGTCCTTGGTCGTGTCTCTCTCCTGAGTGATGGTTCGTAGGTATCGGCTGCCATCCATCTTGGTGTAGCGGATTTCAACCTGGAACACAACAGAACACAAGCAATTTGGGTATGAAGACTAAGTATCTGTCAGGTGGAGGTTACATACAAAGAAACGCATTTCCTGCTTTTTGACTGATCATCACAAGATGCTACTGCCAATCTGGCTTTGACAATGGTACACAACATATGGGAGAGCATCAGGTACATGTATTTGACTTCTCAAAATCAAAACTTTAAAAAAAAATCATAAATTTTATATACTTTGACTGAATTTGGTTAAGCTTTCACTTATATGTTTCTTTTGATGAATTCGCTTTTATTAAATCCAACTGAGCTTCAGAGTGGAATTTCCCTTTAATAGACTATATACTCTGACTCCTGTAGTTTGATTCTTCGTCAATATTTTCTTCAACTACCCTCTCTTCCTCAACGCCAGCCA
>OZ022582.1:263769-493769 GCA_963669155.1 Arbacia lixula | reverse complement strand
GAGGATTTGTGGTTTAATCACTCATTACTCCATATGTAGATCATTTTAGGGCAAATAACTTTCAGCAAACTTCTAAAATGGACAATACATGAATTTAGGACCATTGGCAAGAAGATTGCTAACAATTACCTTTTGAAGGCTTTTTTGCCTTCCCAGTACAGTATATGCCCTTTAAATCATGGTCCCTTTGTTGACTTTACCTGGTAACTGCTTGCTTTATGCACTCCAGTCGGGTGATTGATCTGCGGTCAAGTTGATTCAGAGACATCCATTGAGCTGAATACGATGAAGCAAATATCAATTAAAAATTGCATGATTGTGATCATGCTCTGCATCAATTGATATTGTGAATTCAAAATTAACATATTGAACAGACAATATGCGCTCCAGTAGACTGTAGATAAATCACTGTTTTCATATCGATATGCACCTTTTATTTTTCCCTGCAAAGGGGAATACGTCAATAACATCCCCATCCAGGCTATGCTCCATAGTTTCACAATGATTGCAACTTTTGTCCATTTTCTGATTAAAGTATTTCATTTTTGTATCAGGTTTGGAGAATGGTTGCTGTGCTCATGAAATAAAGCCAAGAATTGTACCTTGAAGTTCTGGGAGTTGTGTTGCGCAATCCATGGAGACACTGGTGTCCATGCAGTAGAGCAACATGCCAGGTTTGGAAGAGGGTTTCCCCTCCTTCCCCTTCCCTCCAGCCTCTTCCGCTGGCTTCTCGGGTGCGGCAGCAAGTAGGTAGTCCACGCTGCTTTCCTTGGGGACCTGGACAGGGGTAAAGAAAACAACGGCATAAGTCTCTCCTAGCTGACCGTTGGCGTTAAGATGAAATGTAAACCAATGGGTTACTCCTGATGGTGCCACAGCTCTCACTCCAGAACCAAGTCAGTCTGATTAAGATATCCAACAGCATTTATATGAACTTGATCCTAATATTACAACTTCACATTACAGTGTGCTTGGCCACGTAACCCCTCCACAAGATTCAACAAAGCAGAAGTGAGTAATGGGTATGAACTCAAGTCTCGAGGTATATTACCATGAGTTATGTAAATTCAATGATTATGCTCTTGCATGATGGAGTTTCTGTGTTGGTACTGACATGTATTTTGGGGTTGAAAGTCTTGTCCAGCTGTGTTCACACACCAGTCGTTAATCGATTTCATTCGTCCTTTCTCATTTATGCTACAATGGCAATGTTAGCAGGTCATTCACCAGGTTTCATCAATCGGGTGAAGCAGTGGACCATTGATAATTTACAAAATGTACTAATTAAACCATTTCAAGAAAAACAACCCCTTAAATTAATTACGTTAAATTAAATTAAATGAAATCTAAACTTTGGTTTAAATCATTGCAGCCACTGTGAATTTAGGCCCCTTTGCAAAACAAGCACATTCATTATTGGATGTTTTTCAAAGTGCATGCACTATATCAAGCACACTTATCTGCGTTCATATAAAGGAAATCTGTGCAAACCGCTTTGTGAATTTTGGCCTCTGAGAACACATCGCCTCCCACAGAGGCTCGTTTCCCTTATTTCGCATTGTTTCCCTTATTTCGCATATATATATATATATATATATATATATATATATATATAGTGTATCATGACAGCGCCGTAAGTTGTGTCATTCACTTAATGACTGCGGGGACAGCAGCAACACAGCGCCTAGAAACATAGTATTAGGCGCGTTATAAATGTGCTCTATTATTATTAGCATATTCTGATTTAATCTTTTACCTCTTCATCAACAACATCAATGCCTGAATTCTGGTGTCCACAAAATTCACTGTAAGCAGAAAACAAGGGGAATTCAGAGAAAAACAAATGACATATTAAAACATTAAATACAAGAATGTATCAGTTGAATGAGCATCAATTTCAAATACATGAACATAACAACTGTATCATAACATATCACACAACAATTAACATGGTCGTCAGAATCACAGTACATTTTTTCTCACTGGACCGCAGCTTTGATTAAATGAAATGTGACAATTTGGCAAAACCTTTTAACAACTGATGAGATACATGAAGGTGTCAAAGGTGTCTTACATGCAGAAATTACCATAAAGAGCACAACTCAATGGAAGGGATTTTAAGATTGCTTCTTACACTGGCATTCTAGGATGATGATGATACATTATCGTGGCCTGATTTTAGAGAAAATAAGTAAAAATACACTTTTATACACATGTAGCACAGTGGTGGGAACCGGGGTTGGGAAAAAAGGAATGGACTGAAGATATCAATTTAAATACATGTATATTATAATGGTAGAAACAATAGGGAGTGATAAGTTTTAGTTTGAATAATTATTTTAGTAATCACTTTAATTTCTTAAGAATGAAATGACAAGCTGAAGACATACCAGATCCAGTTTCGCTGGTCCTCCCCTTCCACAGTCTCTAGTCTGGAGACATGAGAGAGTAAGATACTGCACTGGGAGCAGCGTGTGGGGTCACCCGTCATGATCACAGGGTCGTTCTCCAACGAGCCCATGTAGAGGAGAATGACGTTGGCGTCAGCACGGCGATGCGACTTGGGCGGGGCTATCTTCTTGGCCGCCTGATCCCTTCTCCCACGTAGATGTGATCTTTCTTGTTGAAGCATAGGAGCTTGTTGCATAGCTTGTCGATTGTTGGTAACCCTTCTCCTATCACCTTGTACAGATGAAGCAAAGTCAACATAAATTTATGATACCTTTATGTGTACATCTTGTTAGAATAAACAACATAAAAAATTATACGAGCACATCAGAAAGATTTGCATTTTTTTCATCATTATTTTAATACAGTTTATATATTCAAGACCTTCATTGGTAGTATTATGATTTGATTATCAATAGTATCATCATCATTAATATCCTAATTCTAAGCAGTCAGAAACATGATGACAGCCAACCTCTGGTGATGATTTTTTCAGTGGTTCATCATTATCATAATTGGTAAAAGTGATAATTAAAAATAGCAGCATTGCAGTAGAAATTCTAGCCACTTTCCTTATTGAATGCATTAAATTTTTTTTTTTTTTTAGTGAGAAATATTTGCTGAAGACATTTTGATTTGAAAATGTTTATCAAATAAAGGTACAGTAAACTGTATTTGCTGCATGTGTTTTTGTTGACCATACCTCCACTGAAAGAGTTCCTGAGTCTGCTAAAGATGCCAGTGGACTTCTTTGACTTTTTCCTTGATACGACATTTACATCTGGAAAACAGCATGAAGAAAAGTGAGGTTTCCATGAAGTTTTCTAATGTATGAGTATAGAAATGATTGTATTAAAACATATAAAACAAGAAAAATTGTAATGTAAATAACAACATATGAATTTTTCAAATAATACCGCCAGCACGCAAAGACGTACAACTACTACCAAACTTGTGGAAAAATGTAAGAAAATACATTTTTCAAACATTTCTTGCTCTGCTTCTAAATTTTTTCTTCTTCTATAGAGGGAAAATTATTTAGGAACTGGACCCCCCCCCCCCCCCCCTTAAATGACATTGATCAGGTTATTAACAAATCATAAAATAAGAGGAAATGGGTGAGAAGTTGCAACTAAGAAAGGTCTATGACAGAATGCAGGGACAGAAACTAGTTTTCAAGCTTCTCAAACTTTTAAGTATGTGTCTACCATAAGTTTTAAAGGAACTTATACCATATTGCATAACACATTTACTCCAACCTCCCCACATGTTATGAAACAGCTGGAACAAACTAAAGGATAATTATCATTTCTAAAAAAAATAATAATTGAGGAAATAAATGGATCATGACATGAAAATGAATGGATGATAAGTTGCCAGAAAGATATAACAATGAAAATGCATCTTAAGAATTGTCAGATCAATCAACACCATTGTTTATTTTCATTTTCATCAAAGATTCCGTTAGCCACTACAATATCAACTATATTATAACAAAAAATTGATGATTTATCAAAAAAAAATGTTTCCTTTCTTGTTTTTTTTTTTTTTGTGTGAGTGTGTGTGTGTGTGTGTGTGTGGGGGGGGGGGGGGGGGAGAGGCTTCAAAATCATCTGTCATAAGCCCACCTTAACCCACCTTCAAGAACTCTCCTCAGCTTCCAATGCACCTGTGCAGAGGAATCATCTGTCCGTATGAACTGAGCATGCCCAGTGGGCCTTCTCTTACCCAGCATATTTCCACTGTGTACACATTGTTCAATAACAGATTAATCTAACCATCATTGCACTGCAAATGTAAACATGCACATATACATGAGAGTAGACAAAAGAAGAAATGTGACCATACCAGGAGCGGCAGGAGGAGGTGAAGGAGCACCAAGCGAAGGTGGATCAGAAGGAGCAGGGTCTGTGCGAGGAGCAGGGTTGAGCTTATCGCCGGGAATGCCTGAAACCGTGATCTGCTTGACGTAAGAATCCTCAATGGTCGGGTCGTAGTCTTCCACAAAAATACCCTGGATAAACCGCACTGTCAGAGACGACTTTCCCACGCCTCCCGCACCAAGAACAGCAACCTATCAAAAGCAAGAAAATGCAGAATTAATCTATACAAAAGAGAAGAACAAAATAAAGACATATATATGCAAGATTAGTATTAAGTAGAATTTAATACATGGTTTTAGTCGCAGGTTTATACGCATGCTCTCACTTTGTATTTCTTTTACTATAATGTGCATGTGCACGTAAAGCTCAAGTATGTATGGGTATGGACTCAGTGGCATGACTGTGGGTTGCTCAACTACATCTAAGAACCACAAACTTCAAAATTTGGGCTTGATTTGTTGCTTCCTTTAAATCAACATAGATGCGGCTTATGTTCTCCTGGTTAACTTACAGCATACCTTGTATCGTGACCCGTAGCGAGGGGTTCCTCTGATGAGAGCTTCGAAGCACTCTTGGACATTGTGTCCTGTCTTGGCCGAGGACTCCATGAAGACCATGTTGTGCTTCTTAGCTGCATTCTTCCCTTCATCAGCTTCGACAGCTCTTTGGTCCTCCAGATCGTTCTTGTTTCCAACCAGAACCTGGCAACAGAAATCAGTTGTTCAATCATGCATGCTATAGAAGGGGTTCTACCATAACCTTCTTCTTTTCTCCTCCCTGCATATCGTCTTCCTCTTCTTTTCCTCATCTTTCCTCTTTTTCTTTTTCCATTTTTTTCTTCTTCAACATATTTTTTTCTTCTGTTTCTTCAGCAGTGCATCTATATGAAGTCATACTTATTGTCACATGATGACTGACATTTATGCAAATTATACTAAATGTAGCTACTTATAATGTTATATACCTACATTGCTAGGTAATATCATTTTTGGTATCGCATTTCAATAGTTCTGTTTCGATAACGATATCACATGATACACTAATCGATCACAGCCAGCAATGAAAATCTCAACAATTGTTTGTGTGCGCGACGCGCAGCATGTACGGTACATAGAGATTTCTTAAAGGCGGGGAGAGCCCAGCTGCACTCTAAGCAATTGACAAAGCTGTTACCCAATCAGAGTTTGGAAACTTGAACAGCGAAACGGCTAGATGAGTTCTTTCACCAAAGGGGGGCTGCACACCGAACAGCACAAGCAGCTAATAAAATAGCAACTTCGACTTCAGAAACAGTATCTATCGATCGCGAGTGACTTTCAATCTGGCAGTAAAGGAAAATGCCGGTACTGCGTGTACTGCACTTGTATACGACCCTATGTATCATGCAAGCTGCATACTGTACACATTATAGCATGAAAGTTGGAGCGAGAGTGCGCAAAGCGATACTAACTATCGTTTCCACTTTGTGGTATATAGCTATAATATACGCGCATTGATCTCATAGATACTGTGCAAAACAAATACACGTGCAGAACATCCAGAGAGCCGATGTTCCGTGCGATGTATTAATTAATTGCATTTTTCTCTAATTACAGAAACACATCAGACCCCACAACAAAATGATTGATATTCCATTCTAGTCTCAAAATAACAAAACATTGGTTTTGTAATGCTCGGAGGTCTCCTCTTAACCATTATCTCAGGAAGAATTGTACACAACCAATCTAAATTGTCTTCAACTTACAGCTGGAATGTGTGCTTCTCCCTTGATTCGTAGTCCCAACTGGTAGATGTTGATTGCTTCTTCGAGAGATTTCTTATCGGTGATAGAGTAGACTAAAACCAGGGCTTGAGAAGACCGCATGTACTATGAAAACAAAACAAAGAAACATGAACTATTTCTAGATCATCAACAGACAAACACAGAAAGCATATGACATTCCATTCCTTTCAGAAAATGAACTTACCGGTAAACATTTACATTTTTTCTTTCACTTACAGGATGGAGCACGCTATCCTTACTACTGGGTGTATGCCTAAAATTTCTTTTTTCAACATTTACATTATTTGTACCTTGAGAGCTCTTTGAAATAAAGTGATTGTATTTCTGTTTTATGCCAAGAATTATCTTTTCTTTTTCATGTCATATCACATCCTTCTCAAACCAATAATTCATGGAATTGATCTAAGGTAGATCCTGAGCAGGGAAGCAAACATTTCACAATCCACTGATGTATTTGTGTACCGTAATGTATCTAGAGATAAGAAATGTATTATGTAACAGTTGACCAACTTAATTGGGTATTGAGTCAGACTAAAACAAACATTTCTCAGACACGTACAACACATCCGGATTAAATTCTTGTGAATTGAATTTCAAGCAAATCATTTTTTACAGTTAAGATAAGACAATGTCCGTGTATTTGGAGAGGCTTTACATATAAAATGGGGAAGTATTAAGGCATGTGCGTGGCCTTAAAAGGAGTCTTAATGCTCCTGCACCCTAATAAGCAATCCATTATTGAGATGTGCAAGTTTAGTCTCAACTATTCTGATGTCATCTACACAGCTCTTGTAGCAGTTGAGCATCACTGCTTATCTATGGGATTTGCCTCCAAAAAGTCATGCAGCTAAAAGTCATGTCATACTTTACAATGCCCAGCTTCTCAAGTGAGGTTACACCACATGGGGAGCAGAGCATTTTTTTTTAAATGTATTTCCCAACATGTTGTCACACTTGAAAAGCATATTATAAATAACTGATTCAGCTGTGTGCTGCTAGTCATATTTTGATTTGAATAAAGTATTTGATTGAACTGAATTGAATCAAGCAGCCAGATGTCCAGATATTTACTTGATCTCTTAAGGCAGAGTACTCCTCTTGTCCTGCTGTGTCCAAGATGTCCAGAAAGCAGGGCTGAGTGAGAGACAAACAGACAGACAGGGGAAATTTAAGATGAACATTATGATAATTATCATTCTTATGATAATCACTATCATTACCATAATCATGATATTATATGATATTATATGATGATTAAGTTCAAGTTCAAGTTCAAATTCAATTTCAAGTTCATGTTCATCTTATGCATGCCAAATTAGAAAGACAAAATTAATACAAAATACAGGTCATATCAATTGATCATATGAATATAAATATTGAAATATTTGAATAGCAGGCTACAAAAAAGTAAAATACTTGTAAGCAGTAGCCCCCTTCTTTTCATACAAAATTATATGATTTTTCAAAATTGATACATGGTTTAAAGCATATATTACTATACATACAAACACACACACACACACATTGCATGGGTAAGAACACAAAGCTATCTTTACGTGAGTTTTTTTTTAATATGAATCAGTTTGGCTTTGAATGCAGACTGCAGGGTACAACTTCTTAATTCATTACATAATCCATTCCATGTACGAGGACCATTGTGTCTGACAGAGCATTTAACAAAGTTTGGGTATTGACCTTATGATAATGATATTCATGCTTATCAATGATTATTACTGACAATGAATATTAAACCTTTTTCATGATCAGTATTAGTAAAATTGTGATTAATTATCATTATATAGCACTACCATGATTACCATCATATAAATTATTATAAGTATTAATTACTATTATCGCTTTTTGTTTTATGATCATGATTATGATTATTGTTATTATCATTATAATTCAAATACCATTATATTCTTACCACACTATCTCCAGCACTCGCCCCATCAGTGGGTTTCTTCAGCAACTCCAAGTTGCCCAATCCTGTGGCGAGCTCCTCCTCATCAAAGGTCTCCTCTGCCTGCTCCCCTTCATCCTCGAAGTACACGTACTTACTACCAAAGTCCATGGTTCTGGCCTATGGGTAAGTACTGCAGGGGTGAACAAATATATGCAAGAAATATCTGTATTTTTGCACACAGAAAAAAACCCCGTGTGCTAAATCTGGCTTCATGTGTCTGGCTTTGTGTCTATAATCTTAAATGAAAAACAAGCCAGAAAAGATCTTGCAACCACGGCCACCCAGAGGAATTTCAACCTATCATCTACTGCTTATGCTATGGGCAGCTGTATTATACAAGGCCATTTATGGTTGCAATGGTACTAATTAGGGCCATATCAGACTAGCAATAAAGATATTGTTGTTTCTATGAGACATTGCAAAATGTACAGTGTACATTTTGAAATATACCACCCCTACAGACATATCCTTATTCATTCCAATAATCATTGGAATCAGTACCCGAGTCTCTAAATTCTGACTCATAATGTAATCACACTATGGTCAGTTTTGCAGTTCCTATGGATACTGTGACGAACATTCTTAAAAGATTATGTATTCCTCTGTTTACCAATACCATTGTAAACTGGACAAACACAAATCTATATTTCAGAACCTGCAAAAGGTATTGCAATTACTTTTAAATCACACTATATGAATGACATAGGTATATTTTCAGTGCATTTCCTCAAAAGTGACCTTCAATTTTGACATTCCATCCATTGTCAGTTCCAACAACCATTGTTGCTCAGTGAAGCAGGATACATGGTGGGCAGAATAAACAGAACAAACCCACTTTTCTCTGTCCAAACATATGAAATGAAAAGAAGCCTTGGCATTGAAAATCATAATATTGTACACACTTCACAGCCTCTGTACTACTTATTGAATTTCCCCCCATACTATTTCTTATACTCTTTCAAAATACAGTGAAACCTGTCTATAGTGGCCACCCAAGGGAAACAAAAATTGCTTATAGACAGGTTCTTTAACACATGATCTCTCTCCGGTGGAATCATTTCAGTGGCCACTATAGACAGGTTGGCTGCTATAGACAGGTGGCCACTGAGACAGGTTTGACTGTATTAATTTCAGCTTGGATTAAGGACTTCCCAGAAATAAAATGAATTTCTTTGTCATTTTTAAAAGAATAATCAAAAATGTTCTCTTGTCCAGGCTTGGTACACTCAAAATAGACAAAACCCTAAAATTAAAAATTGCCTGCAGCTAAGACTACTAGCATAAACATACCCGTACACATGCAAGTTCCACGTTGTATGGTATGAGTCATACATGCCTTATTGTGTATTGCACCACAACACAGAAATATCTTCATGTTTGACTCACAATCAATACGGTGTCATGATGGTGGCAGTCTTGCACCATAACATCCTATAAAGCTGGAAAATTGCGAAATGTGTTTTTGGATCAAAATAACAAGAGAGCTTACCAGGGACATGTCTCTATATGGTTAATATGAAATACATCTATTCCCTCCCTTTTTTCCCTCTCTTCTCCTGGTGGATCTTTTGCTGAAAGTTTTCTCTTCCCCTCTCTCTCTCTCTCTCTACTACTACTACTACTGCTACCACTAACTCTACTACTACTACTTCTTTTACTCATTTACTCACTCATACACAAACACACTTTTTATATTTTACCCACATATTATAACCACTCTCTCTTACATACATTTACATATTTTTCTTCTCCCTTTTTGTCCCTTTTTTTTTAAATCCCTTGACTTTTTCTCCAGAAATTTTTATTATGATTCTGTTCAATACATTTACATAAATCACAAAAAAAATGTGAATTGCAATAAACTACAACACATTTCACCACAAAAACACAATTTCCTGGACAATCGCTATGAACTGCCGTTATAATTGATTGCTTCGTTATCATAGGGCTTTAATCACAGGAGTCAATATAGAAAATACAGTGCGCACAACACGCAATCGCGTGTAATTTGTTCCCTCGATCTGCCCTCAAACGTCCACTAGGCGCATGTATGAATGTATCAAACATGCAATACACATTTAGTACAGCGCAAGTGCTTCCATGCATGCCGTAGCGCGATCATTGATGGCATATGATCATCGGTGCCCGTTGGTGACGGTTAGACTCCTTCACCTGAGCACTCCTATACGAATATTTTGGCGAAAGTGGCTAAACAGTGGTGTAAAAAAAGATATTCGCGGGCCGGACTTGTGTCCCGCGAAAAATTACCCCTTTCATGCCTATAGTTTACCGGGCATTTCGGGAAGAAACATGCGGTCCCTCGACGCTAAGTACTGCGATCAGCCCGCGTCACTGCGTGAACGGCTAGCGGGCTGGCCTGGTCGCAGTAAGCAATACATGATGGGGCCGTGGGTTGAAGTAAGCCGAGTGAAATAAGTGAAGCTATCATACTCACATTTGTAATCACAGTGTTCACGAGTCGAGCTTACTGATGACAGCAAAAGATGTACCAGCAGAATATGACAACAAATGCCACCTAGCTGATAGTGCGTGGACAGCCCTACAACTCTCACTGTTTTTCCGCCTGATGTTTGTTTGTACAATGCGGCGAACCTGAACAAGATCCAGCTGCATGTAAGTATGTATAGCGAGCTCGTAAAAAAAAAAATCCCCTGCTTTCTATAAATAGAACATTACTTCGCCCGATGATTGGTTAAGAATTACCTCATGGTGTACGTGAGCCATAGAGCTATATTTAAACAGTTTAAATATAGCTCTATGACCTGAGCGCAAATATAAATTAGTTTGTATGGATATTATGCCCAGACCTTTACTTGTAAAATTGCACTACTTAACATCATAAATCATTGCTAATATACAATCTTGATACCAACATCTCTCTCCTTACAAGTTACATGAAAATGATTCTGATTTATATCATTTATCAGTTTCTTAAACTGTATGGTTGTTTGTTTGCTTTTAGCCCTATAAGATGTTTGTGTTTTGTAAGATAGACTACGAATGTTAACATTTTGACCCGAAAGGTTTTGTCGCGAAACCCATAATAGCATGTGCCGTAAATATATAATTTATTTTGCCATGTCGACTTATAAAAGTTGTTATGTCGACATGGTTGGTTATGTATGTTTACATAAATGTTACCTGTGAATTGATGAACAGCTTTGCATCAACCGGCGGAGTATATTCATTTTGTGGTAACTTAAGGTAAAATAAGTTTGGGTTCATAATGTCAAGGACCATGCATTTAACAGTACTTAGTGGATAAATAATATAATATTTACCAAATTTTCACCAAAAATATCATTAGTCTACCCCCCAAGTAGTGATCTTTGCACCATGATTGGTTGGTATTGCACAATTGATGTTGATCTATTTTAAAAATATTACTTTTTTTGACCTTTCACTTTTCAGGAATTTTACCCAAACTTCCATCAATCTACTTCCATGAAGTGATACATATCTGTACCATGTTTGGCTAGAATTGCACCATTGGATTTGGGTTTATTGTGAAAAATATCAATTTAGGGCCAATTTTTAGCAAATTGTTGCAAAGTTCATTGATCTTTGACCTCTGGCCTTCCAGGAATTTCACCAAAAAATGTCACCGGTCTATTCCCAAGTAGTGATCCATCTTAGTACCACGTTTCATAAGAATTGCATCTTGGATTTGGTTTATGGTGAAAATATAAAGTTTGGGGCATGTTTTAGCCAATGGAATGGAACAGGATTGCCGTGAACATGGGAAATGTACGATCAGAAATGGACCCTTTTTCTCTCATTTATTCGAGTTTTTCCTAATTCTTTGGTATACATGATGTGAAATATACATTTTTCAAACCATTTATGAATGAAAATCAGGTTTAAAGCTAAACAATTGTGAGAATACATGTGAAGAAAAAGTGGGGCGACTTGACCAAAAAAGTGGGACGACTTGACCAAATTTGGGGCGAGTTGGTCGTGGTGCGAGTTGACATGGATTCATCTAGAGTACTGGTATAGGTCTTGATTGATTGGTCAGAGTTGCTCGTTTGTCTGCGTATGTCCGCCGTTTGACGGCTTAATCCAAACATTCAGAGAAAATACTTAAGGCGATAGTTCACCCTGAATTACAGTATGTTGGTTTCAATAAAAGGAGCAGATGAAAGAAATGCAAGTGAAGGTTTGACGACTGAATCGGTTAAGGAAAAGAACGTTATTTGATTTAAAAGTTTTTATTTTATGACGTCACGTGAGAGGTGCTCTTCCATAATTATGTTGTGTACATTTTTTTGTGGAAAAAGTCAATTTTCTCAAAAGTATATTTCCCATTTCACTGACTTGTGCGTTTGATATATCTTTAGACACATGTTTTTACCCCCATATCTCTATGAAAAAATGCATTCCTTCATCAAAGAACACAACAAAGGCAATTCATGGGGGGAAAATTAGTAGCTAGGCCTACACAGCATGGGAAAGCACCTCGCACGTGATGTCACAAAGGCTTTAAAATCAAATAACTTTCTTATCCTTTTACAGATTTTCGTCATACCTTCACTGATATGTTTTTTTTTCACGTGTCTCCTTTTTATTAAAATCAATTTAATTTCCGGGTGAACTAGCCCTTTAACGGAAGAAATACCAGCAAGTGGATTCCATGCACCGACAGTGATAAAACAAACAAACACGAATTGAATTGAATTGAATTGAAGTTGAAAGGAGGTTGATAATATTTTATGTTCCCCCCTTGGCCATAGTCGGGATAGAAAATATCTGGATTACTTTTTCCCAATTAAGCTATATTATGCCCCATATACCCATGGTCCATGGAGATAAACTACAGTGCGCACATTTTCTTTCTTTCTTTCTTTTTGTTTCGGGGGGAGGGGGAGGGGGGGGGGGTGGATCTCTAAAGTTGCAACAGTGCAAGAGTGTGCTAAATAGGATCCATGGTACAACACTGCTGATTTTGAAGATAAACTGTCCCTCATCTTAGTTTGGAAAATACCATCCTCCCCGTACAATATGATGGGGGAGTCCACAAACCATTTAGCGTAACACGTGCGCAAACCTGTAGGACTTTGACCAGACATGCACATATTCTCAGAACGTCAACAGTCAAGCCGTCGGGAGTCCTTTTATCCACCGGCTACAAGACGTGGTAAGACATGTACACTGGAAGCATATGGACACCATGCTTCAAATATAATTATGTGTGTCTTATGTGGAGCTAATGTTTTTGTCTCTAAATGCTTTTTGGATAGTTTACATCTTTGATTTATCAGAGAAGTGTATGAATTGTGAATGTGATTGTTATCCTTTTAGTATAGGCATTTAATACCTTGCTTCCTTGGCAGCGTGATCTACACTGGCAAATTTCTCTCAATGTAGATCGATTTTACATAGAAACTGTAATCATGTGGTTGCTATATAACATTGGAAAATCAAAATAATTAAACTCTAGCAACACCGTCTTACAACCATTTGCAAACTATACGACTGTTTTGCAAACGCTAGCTGATTGCAAAAAAATTTACTCGAAATGAAATGTCCAACGTACATGAAAGTTATTATGCTCAACATTCTTTTGCGACAAGAAAAGAAACATATTACCAACTCTACAGCGGAGTGTCGCTGCGTTCGCGCGCATTCGGCGCACCTTTAGTGAAATGCCCCCATTTCCATTCAAGTCCCATTCAAGCCGTTTTGCACAAGAAATACGTATAAGTGGCATAGAAAATAATGTTTATCTGAATGGTAAATGGCTGCACACGAAATAACAGTAAAGAATCTAATCGCACAGCATTTCCCTGAAGGAGCAGGGAAATTCCAACGTACGTGTTATCATCTATTGTCAACATCAACCGGTCCTCTTATAGAACTATCCTGAATAAGGTTAGTTTAACGTTGATTTGTTACTAACGTTAGACCTTACGTTACATTCATTGCTCTAAAATTGCTCTGAAATGGTAGGCCTTCCTCAGTGGTTCAAAATGACATTGCCCTTGGCGAAATAGCCTCGGGAAATGTTAATTTCGATGCCAAATGCACTTTGGTAATATATTTACTATGTCACAGCAGCCCAAATGCCGTTGTATATTAACTTTCGAACCGTAACTGGTAGGATTACTCCTGATCTAATGAGTTAGATAATCTTGCTTCTAGCTTTAAGGCTGCTTTATAGCTAAATCCAGAATAACAATCGAGCGCTTTGGGTAGTACTCGATCGGTAGGCCCTACTACGAAAGCGCTGTAAAAGCCGATTATTGATATCATTATATCATCATTATCGCTAACATTATCATTATTGTTATTCTGTTTGTTTGAAAAGCTGTGCCGTATATTCCCTTTAGGAATACATCCATATCCGCAAACTCACTTTATTCCATGCAAACATAATCCCATTGCAATCATGTTTTTATTTCTTTCAATATCGAACTGAACAAAGTCCAAAATGCACTAAATGCAAACGGAAACCTACCAAAGCGTTTATTTTGTTTACAGGTACATATCACGATGGTTCGGCTTGCTCGGAGGGAAGTTCAAGTCAACTATAAACGAGTCTCTTTCCCTTTGCCTGTTATCATGTCAGGTTAAAGTTAAGTTTACATTGTATCTGTTATGACCATCCCAGTCCTGCACCTAGTCATATACTACACATATTCCTCGAGGTGCAATCCCTACGTTACTTTCATGAACTACTTTTCCAGATGAAAGCAGATTATTATTTTGTTTTAAATAGAAAATTACATCAAAATCCCTTGTGATTATGCTTCGAAAAGCAAAATACTTTATCCTCACATGAAAACATTGACTTGTTTATAAAAGGTGCTTAGATGCCCCTCTCTCCAAGCATCATATGGTTCCAATAAAAGGGGGCCGTTTGCATTTCCTAATTCCACCATTTTTTTTTTCTTTTTTTAGATCGGGGGGGGGGGGGGGGGGGGGGCGTGGGGTCAATATCCAAAATTTAACTTTAACCCACATTTCATTTCAAATTGGAAGGGGAATTTTCGCCCACCCCCCTAGCTCCCTCCCCCCCTCCTTTCCCCCACCCATATCCCCATAGATTCGCCACTGCATCCTTGTGTAACAGGGGGGGGGGGGGGGGGGTATTCCGAAAACGAACTTAGGAAAAATTTTATTGTATCTCAGGGACTTAGGAAAAATTTTATCTTTTGGTATTCCGAGAAGCCAACTTACAATAAAAGATAAAATTTTTATTCAAATGAGCTAGAGATAAAATTTTTATGTAAATGAGCCTCCGAGATAAATTTTTTTATGCAAATGAGCTAAATCGGTATTCTGAAACGCACTTAGGAAAAAAAGTTAGGATGAAAGATAAAACTGCTCCCATGCACTCCAGACGTACGCGCCTAGGCCCATAGCATTACGTGCAAAAATAATTCGCGCATTCAACTTTTTGCACATGGGCGCATCAAATGCAATCAGGCGCGCGGAAAGACATTAGGGAGCTTTCGTTATAGCCCCGCGGACGGAAACAAGATCAGTGAGCAATCTGTTCTCGCCGTCCGTCCTCGGCAATTCACATGCAGTTTCGCTGAAAGACAGAGAACGCGAACGACGGTGCGTGTGGCGTCATCTGGCACACCCCCTACCGAGCTTGTCTACGAAACAGCCGGTCGCACGTGCGATTTGCATTACATCATCTGTACGGGCGCTGATTGGCTGCTGTCATCTACTCGTCGAGGACGAGAAATCTCAGAATTCACGTTCTCGATTCCCCGCGCGGATTCCAGAGCGGGCGGTGGCGCATGCGCAGATCGATCTTGGTGTCGGATTACCGCACTGGAGCCCGTCCGTCCTCATAACGAAAGCTCACTATTATCAATGCGCAATGTCCCTTTCAGTTTCATGACATCACACCATCAGCTTAATGGTGTTAATGTATGCAAAAGACATGAAAGGACGTTTATTACTGGCCGTTTCTGGGATAGGAGCGCAGTGCATGCGCTCATTAATATTGGTTAAAATCTTCCTAAAATGTTTTTCGGAGTACCAAAGATAAAATATTTTAAGGACAGAGGCCGGTATTCTGAAGTCGGGTTCAAGCAAAGTTAAACCCGACTTCAGAATACCGGCCATTGTATCTTAGGGGAGATAAAATTTTTATCTCTGTGGATTTTCGGAATACCGCCCGCGGACACCATCCGCTGATCATCTTTCTCTGGGACGGACACAAAGTAATGGTGTACCCAGATACCGCGCGCGCAGCGCGTGTTCGTAGACCAAATTCGCGAGGAACATTCCTATCCGCTACACTGCCTATGCTCGTGCGTGCGTGTTATAACGTTTTTGGCGAGTTGGAGCATAGTTCGACTCCGATGCAGGAAAAGTAGTCAACAGCTCAAATACAGGCACCACGGGTAAGATGAAACAAAACCCGCACATACTTTTGCATTGTATGTTTTAATAGCGAACCGACAAGAATGACAAAATGGTTATTGAACAGTATTGATTAATATAGTTTGACACTGCGTCTCTTGAAGCTGATGACGGCAGATACGGTTGAGTGGCCGGGCCGGGCCGGTGGGCGGTGGCGTGGCTGGGGTACCTGA
Source organism: Arbacia lixula (assembly GCA_963669155.1). Lineage (NCBI taxonomy): Eukaryota > Metazoa > Echinodermata > Echinoidea > Arbacioida > Arbaciidae > Arbacia > Arbacia lixula. Next base: position 477,113 of record OZ022582.1, on the reverse strand, counting down.
GTGATGGGTCGGGCTGGGGTAGCTCCGGGACTGCTCCCGCGCAGCGGGAGCGGGCTGGTCGCGGTAAGGGCTGGGTCAGCTCCCGGGGGCAGCTCATCCAACACCGCTGACACCGCTGAGCTGATGACGTCTGGATGTGAACCCAGGGTGGTATTACAGAAGTTATCCTAAGTTTTCTCCTAAGTTTTCTCCTAAGTCCCCGAGTTAGGAGGTGCCTAAGAGAGCAAGAAATTGGTATTACAGAACATCCTCTTAGGACTCTCTTAATGTAAATTAGGGAGGGTTTGACCCCACCCAGTGCGCATTTATTAGCCAATGGAGGGAAGTGTTTCATTTACGAACAGCCAATCATCACATTATCTCATCAGGCCCTCGTCCCCCTAGGATTGATCCTAACTTTGTGGTCGCGCAATTATGTGCGCGCACATCAATCATGTACGCGCGCTTGCGCAAATAAATGCTGCTCTTTTTTATTGCGTGTGTTATGAATGGCTAAGACAGGGGGAGGCTCTCCTAAGTTTTCTCCTAAATCCTCTCTTACGCGCATTCTGGAATACCAATCCTCCTAACTTTATGATTTGCATAAATTTGCATAAAGATAGGAGAAAACTTAGGAGAAATCTTAGGAGCGGAGTTAGGAGAAAAGTTAAGATCATTCTGGAATACCACTTAGGAGAATCCTAGACTTAGAATAAGATTTCTCCTAAGTTGTCGTTCTGTAATACCACCCCCAGACCCAGGCCAGGGCCCCGTATCCGGCCTGTATCACAAAGAGTTGGCTGCTATCTAGCATCTATAGCAACTTTGCGATTGATTGCAAAGTTGCTATCTATTGCAGCAACACACCGTATCACAAATCATCAGTGCTATCTATTGCAAATCCAACTAGATCTAAACCTGGGGTGGTATTACAGAACGGTAACTTAGGAGAAATCTTATCCTAAGTCTAGGATTCTCCTAAGTGGTATTCCAGAACGATCTTAACTTTTCTCCTAACTCCGCTCCTAAGATTTCTCCTAAGTTTTGTCCTATCTTCATGCAAATTTATGCAAATCATAAAGTTAGGAGGATTGGTATTCCAGAATGCGCGTAAGAGATGATTTAGGAGAAAACTTAGGAGAAAACTTAGGAGAGCCTCCCCCTGTCTTAGCCATTCATAACACACGCAATAAAAAAGAGCAGCATTTATTTGCGCAAGCGCGCGTACATGATTGATGTGCGCGCACATAGTTGCGCGACCACAAAGTGGATCAATCCTAGGGGGAGGGTCCGATGAGATGCTGTGATTGTGATTGGCTGTTCATAAATGAAACACTTTCCTCCATTGGCTAATAAACGCGCACTGGGTGGGGTCAAACCCTCCCTAATTTGCATTAAGAGAGTCCTAAGAGAATGTTCTGTAATACCAATTTCTTGCTCTCTTAGGCACCTCCTAACTCGGGGACTTAGGAGAAAACTTAGGAGAAAACTTAGGATAACTTCTGTAATACCACCCCTATATTGCATGATATGGCTATGCAGGATTGTTGCAATCAAACATAATGGCATAGACCATAGATAGATCCACACATACTGCGACCATCCCGCTCGGGAGCAGTCCCCGGGGCTAGATCCACGCAAGCTACATGGAAGCTGCGATCGGTATCAATTGTAGATAATATACAGATTTACAATTGATATTATTATGGGGACGGTTTTCTTGTCCCTGCCAAATAATGCGACTTCGAAGGAGGGAGAGCTAGGCAACACATCTTGTCAGCTAGGTTGGTGGATGTCTGTAGGCAGACTGAGTTTTATTTATTCTTTGCTTATCCTGCTCATCAGAGTGAAGATATTAAATATTAAAATATTCTAATAATGTCATTGCTCATCAATATTCAGCAGGTCATATGTCAATTTGTGTTACATGATACATATTCATTGATTAGACTCAGAGGGCCAACCAAATTCAAGAGTATGGGGCATGTGCAGTGCTGGTGCAGTGGATAAGGATGGGTTGACAATGGCACTTGATCTAGAAAGAGTCGACAAAAGAGGGTTTACCGGCATGGTTAAATGGTTGAATAGATTGCAGGTAGAAGTTAACGATGTAGGCCTACCAGATTATGCTGAAACTAAGGATGCCGGTTAGGAGGTTAACATTGTACAGGATCAAACTCAAAGTATGGGGATGAGACTTTAAGGAGTGGAATGGGATGGAAAAGAAGTAGATCATCAAATGAATGAGAGCCGGAAAAGAAATGGGTGTGGTGCTTTAAGGGACCCAAAAGAAGATACATAGCAAAAACAACAACTAACCGAAGTGGGCTGCTCAGAACAAAGTAAAGGGGAAATAAAACAACAACACATGTTGAAGTTAGCAGGACAGAAATCCCTACAATATAAACCGTACAATAGAAAGATCCGTCATAATTGATCTATCAATCGTATAGCTTGTTATGATACGGGTCCTTGGAGGGAGGATTAGATATCGAGGTGCAATGAAGATCTGACTCAAGAATGACGCTGAGATGGCATCTTGCTCCTCTGAACACCTTATTTACCCCCCCCCCCCCCCTTCCCCAGCCTTTTTTTACTCACACAATTCAGAGGATTCAGTGATATCAAATGTTAATGATATGTGAATATGGCAATTGTAATCAATATGCAGTCGAAGAAAGACGAGCTATAACAGGTTAATCCAACATTATTGTACTATACTTGAGTGGGTTTACAAATTCCAACTACAGCTGGGCTGTAAGTTCGTGTTTGAACAATGAACTTAAATGACACTAGAGTACAAGCAGGGACGACTCCCACCTCCCTGGTACGAGTAAAACAAAACTTAAACTTTTTTCATCTAGACTATTTAATATGGAGGTGTACTATAAAATAAGTTTTTTGAACTGACGACATGAAGAGACTGTCAAAAGGAGAGATGAAAGGTGCAACCCACTTTGTAGAGAACAGAGTTGCATGAAGACTACATACAGTAGCACTCTGGAGCACAACCTGAAGGTGATGATGAGAAAATGATCCAAGCATGATATTGTCCCAATCTGCTATCGATATTAAATATTCAGTGTGTATGTTTGGTACTATCTTGTACTCCTGCAGTATGTTGGTCAGGGGCTTTCTGTTCGGCATAGCAGCCTCACGCCAATCAGTGAAAGTGATAAGAAGCCACCTCTCATCATCATCCTCACCGCTGTCTTCTGCAATCATGTCTGCCCCGCCCCCTGCCACGCCCCCTGCCCCGCCCATCGTGATCCACAGCATCTACATCGAAGGAGCCAGGGGCATCAGAGAACACCTTAGAAAGCTGTGCCCAGCAATCTTCCCACAGTGCACGTTCATATCGATGGACGAGTCACCCTTGTCAGGTAAAACTTTACTTAAAAAGTAACATATTCAATCAATGGACAAGAATAAATGCTCATATTTCTATTCCTCATCTTGTATTCAATATGCGATGCTCTTTTTCACATTTCTCTTTGGCTCATATGTCACTTGTAGAAAAATCCTTGGAGAGTTTCCGGAAGGCAGAGGTGATCCTCATGGATACAGAGCGGCTGCCAGCCCTGATGACCACCGTCAAGAACGTCAAGTGGGTGCAGTCTACCTGGGCAGGTTGGTGGTACCAGTAGGACCTGGCCTCGTGGGAAAAGGGGAGGGGGAGGGCAGGACAGGGTATTCTTAAAATTGTCTTCTCTTTTGTTGTATTAATATTGAGATAATACAGCACTAATATTATGGTATGTTGGTATTCTGAAAATTGTTGTATATCTCCAAGGACCGCCTCTCTAGTATTTTTGAAACCAATCAAAGTGGATTTGAAATAGGCGATAATTTAAGACAAAGCCGATATGACTCGGGCTTGCTCCATAGCCACCCTTTAGGAAAACATATTGCCCATAAAGATCCACCTTTGGATTGAAGAGCAAAGCTTTCACCACCTTTAACCCTAAAACGGCCGGGGGGGGGGGGTTGAATCAACCCCCCCTCGACGTTTCGTGCAATAATGCCGCAACGCAAGAATGACTCATCGCGACACTTCTTGACTTTTTTCTTTCGAGTCTTGCGCAGCTTTTGAGACCAAATTCGCGACATCCATGCATATCATTACGGAGCCACGCCCGTTTTCGTAAAGCATGTCATCCCAAAACGTGCACAATTTTGCAATTTTGTGTGCATTTCCTATGGAAAACAGTGCTTGTTCATAAAACTCATAAAAGCCTAATTATTTTCCATTTGACAATTTTGATTGATTAATTTAATGCTAATCATGGCTGAAAAGTGGTCAGTGACAATTCCCAATAAAAAAAACAAAGAAAAACAAAAGTTAAAAAAAACAAGGAAATACATAAGAAATTAAAAAAACAATCAAATACAGAAGAATTAAAATGAATTTTAACAGTTTTTTTGATGGCCAATTGTTAAACTTATTATAACAGATATACAATCGAAATATTAGACTCTAAATGTTTTTATTTAGTGTTTTGTATAATTGTGGGCTAAATTTGCATAATTAATTAATTAAAATTATTAATTTACAATTTTGAAAAATATAACAAAGTAATCTTGTAGATTATGACACAGGTATCGTGCGTGCCAAATTTTGTCGCAATTGCACGACCGATGGCCGAGATCTCAAGGGGGGGGGGGGTTGAATCAACCCCCCACTGGCCACAGAACAGTCCAAAAAGCCCGGCCTGATTAGGGTTAAGACAGGGTGTCTCATTTTAAAAAGTCAGGAATCAGCAACAATAACATACATGAAATCTCACAATCATACCTTTACAAACATTTTCATGAGAAGTCAAAAGCTATCCTTGTTTACGTTTGAACCGCAGCAAGGATAGTCTACATTCATAATCATATAGACCCTCTCAGCGCGTGATGCTCCGCGGAACGGACAGATGCGGACCATGTCACAAAGCGGTCTCCGGTCTCTAGGCTATAGGTTTCGAACGACCTATCCAAAACCTCCTTAAAATCTTCTTATCGCTGTCAATTTACTTAAACTCAGTTTCCAGTTTCATTATAGGGAAGGAAGTTATTATACAGTTTCTTCTTCTTCTTGATCATGTTTTTTTTTTTTTTTACAAAAATGTCATTTGTTTGACCTGCAAAAGGGACACCATGTCTGTAAGAGGTCTCGTTGTAGCAGTGCTGACTGTCTCCTCATCTTTATGTACCTCTTCTCCCGGTCAAGGAGTGGACAGCTTCATCGAACACGTTGACCCTTCTCTGCTGCCCCCACCATTCACCTTGACCAGGTTTGCGGGGGTGTTTGGTGCCTATATGGCGGAGTACGTGATTGGGTGTGTCATAGCCCATGAAAGATCCCTTCGCATGCTGTGGGAGTGTCAGCAAAAGAAGCATTGGTAAGGCATGCTTACATAGAAAGAGCTGTCTCCTCTTTCTTTTCCTGTTCTTTTTTTTTATATGGTGTAGAGGATCTTTCCCATAAGTGGGATGTTACAATTAGAGTCCTGGTATTGGTACGGCATGCTCACATAGAAAACGGTGTCTCTTCTTTCCTTTCCTTTTCTTGTTTTATATGGTGTAGAGGAATAAAAAAAGTAATCTTTCACAAGTAATAAGTGGGATACAAGAACATATTGTGCGCACGTATGTGCACCATCTCCACTCCTTGCCCGAGCTGGGTCAAGATCATTCACATATTCACCTCCTACTTCCTACCAGGAGGTGGATGATTATACTCCTGGATGGAGAGCAGCAATGTGGATAAAATATCTTGCTGAAGAACACACAGGTGGGATTGAACCCGGGACCTTGAGATGTTCAGTCACAGTTCACAACCGCCACACCACGACACCTCTTCTTGTTATTCAACCCTGTTCATTCGCAAGTAGTACACACAAACACACACATCCTATAGCATACCGAAGTGTGACTTTAGAAGAGCATGTTGTGAAGACAACTGGTGACAAACTATATGGGTAGAGCAATCCACAGTGATCCCAACAGGGACTCTCATTAAGGGTGCCAGAGACCAGCCTGCCAGACAATGTCAGACCTGTAAATCTCTCTCTCGAAGGATGTTGTCTGTTAGTGCTCTTTTGTACTTCTACTTTCACTGTTATTTCCACGACTGCTTCTTAATCTTATATTGCTACAACTTCTACTGTTACTTTATAGCTTCTGCTCCTGCTACTTCATGTATGCGTGTGCCTTTTACTATACTTAAGAATTCTTGATGAGGCAAACAACTTTTGTTTTTCTTTTGGCTTTTTTTTTGTGAAAGGGCGACGAAAGAATATGCCGAGAAAGGCTATTCTCTACTGAAAGGCAGAACCATGGCTGTGATTGGTGCTGGAGATATTGGCACGGAGAGTAAGTTTTGACCTTAAAGACAGCCAGTCCCTTTTTCAGATCACCACAAAACCATCGAAACATTGGCAAAACATATAGAGAACTGTTAGCAAGCTCTATATTCACAATTTGAAACTGATACGTAGTGTAAAATTTAAATAATGCACGTAAACAACGTTTGATTAATAGTCTTTACCTCAGGCTCTTAGCAGTTTGTGTTGAAATTAGGCCTGAGTCGAATCGATTATTAAGCCGGTGTTCGATCGAAGAAGTCGAACTCCGATTTCGTTTTGATGAATTCGATGCATCGACGAAATTACCAAATTGACTAGAAAACACAAAATCTTTTGTTTGATAGTCCTGTTATACACAATTTATCTTCATATTTTCACAATTTTAATTTGCTTACTTGGTTCCTACTCTCTTTTGTGAGTTTTGCAGGTAACGCATCAAGAGAATGAACAGGTCGCTCGATGATCAAGCAGCTACTACATACTACTTGGATTTGATTCGTTCACTACTATGTACAGCGCAACGCCACAACAAACAATTGTCCATAGACTTTGTACAACGGATAGCATCGTGTGTTGTGAAAACCCGGAAATACAGTGGCAATCGTGCGTAAGGCTCATTTGCATACACGCTGCCGACGTACAGACTAATAGAGCGTCTCCGTACAGCGATTCGGAGACCACTGATTGGTGCATCGCGTAGATCACGTCATAACCATGTGGTCGCCAAAACAGTGATACAATATCCAGTCACGTTGTCCGAAACCCGGAAGCGATTTTTCGACGCATTAGGGTTACGAAAAAAAAAAATCGCAACCCGGAAGCTGATTGACTTTCTGCCCGTTGCAATAGACTCTCCAGATTCCAACCTACATACATGTATACGATGCCATATTGACGCTAATTTGTAAGATTTTGACGGAAAAACAAGAAGTAATCGAAATTCGCTTACATGTGCAGTATCGGTGAGAAAATAGATTCTCCGAGGTTACCTATCATAATTCATATAAAATATAGGAAAGTGAAATTCTAGGTCAATTTTGGTACGAGGTGATAGAGAATTGCATGCTTGTTTATGTGGGGAAATGGAAGGATTGCACTGCGTATGCTTACTATATTTTCATTCATAAATTGGCTCTTGGCAGTGGCTGGGTGACGTCATGTATCGATGCATCGATGTTCGATCGGCGCAAAGCCATCGAACACCGGTTTCTGAAAAAATCGATATGACTCAGGCTTAGTTGAAATATCTGCTTTATTGATTAATCTGTTTATTAAATTATAAAACGCATTATGAAAAAGATTGTTCTATGGAAGGAATCACTCCCAAAGTTTGGTAGTTACTCATAAAATTAGGATTTCACACACGCATAATAACCACATAGATACTGTAACAAAGACTAACACTTTTTTCGTGGTACGAAAAAAGTCGGTTTGAAATTTAACGGCTGAAATTTTTTACATATACAGAAAGCTTCAACATGCTATATTCTTAGAAATGGTCTTGAATCACACTTTCTTCAATTTACGATCGTGATAGACGATTTCAAATTTTAAGCTTGCAAAAGGGACGGACAATCTTTAATCCTTTACGCTATGAAATGTTTCAACCAGCGCTCACAGCCTTAAACAAGATCATTTTGGGCTACCCAGCTATTGTACCTATGTACCATGCATGTGCATAGTATTAAAGGGATAATTCACCCTGAAATTAAGTTGGATTCAATAAAAGCAGACACATGAAGGAAACTTATTTGTGAAGGTTTGATGAAAATCCCTTACAGGATGCAAAAGTTATGATCTTTTATCATTTTGATTTGATGACATCACATGCGAGGTGCTCTCCCATTTGTTGTGTACATTTTTTTTTAAATGTGCATTTCCTCAAAAAGATATGCATTGTTTTACCTGTGCACTTGATACATCATTAGAAACACCTCTATGAGAAAAAAAAAATCATTTCGTTGTCAAAAACAAACAGAGCAATTCATGGAATCACACAGCACACAACATATGGGAGAGCACCTCGCTTGTGACATCATAAAATCAAAACTATAAAAGATCATAACTTTCTTTTCCTTCAACAAATTTTCATCAAACCTTCAATAATAAGTTCTTTCAAGTGTCTTCTTATATTGAAATCAACTTATCTTCAGGGTGAACTATCCCTTTAATAAACAAAGGGTGAATATCAATTGTAACTGGTTGTTCGTGAGCATTGCCGCTGTGTGTGGACTGGAGAATTTGCATTGCCAATATATTGCTGCCAGTGCACACAGTGTGTATTGTGGTATAAAGATAATCTTTTCAGATGCATATACAACATTGAGTATTAAAATTCTTTTTAAAAAACATTTATCCAAGAAAGTTTCACAAATATGATCTTGAATGGTAGCTAACCTAATGAACTACCGTACTGATTGCAAATATGAAAGGCATTTGGATGTAAGGAAAAAATCCTTAAAACATAGTTAAAACAAGGTGGTGTCAGGACGTTCCCATAGAAATGGGTTAAAATTCACTTACCATACTTCTTGATATGATTAACCATGGATGTGTCCTTAGACTTAATTAATATCTACTGAATTGTATTCAGACATTATTATAGTTTTCTCTCTAGTCTAAATGGAATGCATTGTATGTGTTTCTCCCCCTTACCCATGTTTTCATATCTCCTTTATTTCTTCAAAGTTCCCTATTCCAACATAATGCTGATTTATAATTTCTCAAATTACCACTATTGGGGAACTTTATTGACGTAGCCCACGCTGCACACGTTCAGTTTGCTGAAATGTTTCCTACCGTGTTTCATTTAACGACAGTTGGCCGTGTGTGCAAGGCTGTCAACATGCGAGTGATTGGACTTGTTCGGCGCGATGTTCCCAAGGATCAAAGAGACGAAGCATTTGATGAATATAGGTATCAGTTGATTGATTGATTGATTGATTGATAGATTTGAAAATGAGGGGGCAATTAAAATGAATGAACTTGTATTAGTTATGGCCCTTCATGAAATGAAATGTGTAGAAATAATGAACAATTACAGTGTCTTCAGCTGTACAACAATGCAGGAGATAGATTTACCCACAAACTTCCATTAATTAATATTTTCTTGTTTGAATTTTAAGTTGCTTCCTAGGCAGTTAAATTTCAGCTTCAGCAGAATGAAGTCAGAAAGAATAAGTTCTTTCATTTCTTGGAATTTTTGTTAACTTGTTTGAAATGAGTTGTCCTCGCTCTTAGTCCATTGACTAAACAGAGATTTCATGTCACAATCAGTTTGCATTGAAGCCTTTTATTTCAGATTTCTGATTTCGGATTGTAGATTTAGATTAAGATTTTGATGTCGCTAAAACAGTCCCTCCCCCCTGATACTTGTTTGACATCAGTTGTCCTTATTTTAAGTCCGTTAACTAAACAATCAGACAATCAGATCGCTATTGAAGCCTTTAAAGGGGACCACAGGGTATTACAAACCAATGCTTTGTTGTTTTGGTACTAGAATTAAATATCAATCGTACTGTTGTGGAATCTCATGTGTTTCTGTAATACATGGCATGGAAGATCGGCTATCTCGATGTTCCGTGCATCTCTTTGTTTTGCATGTCCACTAGATCATTACGCTTATGTTGTTATTGTACCTCATCACTTTATCGCACAGCGAAAACGATAGTATCGCTTCGCGCACGCTCCCAACCTCGCATTTACGAGAGTTGGGTGACAGCTTTGTCGAGTGCATACAATGCAGCTGGGTTTTCCCCCCTGAAGAAATCTGTTCAGCTCTCTCTCTAGCTCGGCTGTCTACGTACTGTATCTGCTGAGCGGCGCGCACACAAACGATATATGAGATTTTCTTTGCTGGCAGCGATATATTGCAATTGCGATTGATTAGAGTATCATTAGGTGGTATCGTTATCGGACAGAACTATTGAAATATGATATAAAAAATTGTTCCCTAGCAATGTCGAAATAAACTCAGGATCTCAAACTTGTTTTGTATGTTCATTTAAGACATATCTTTGATGTAAGAGAGTTAAATCTCTACCCGGTGGTACGCTTTAAGTGTTGTCATTTTGCCAACAGATTTCGCTAAAGAGCCCCTCTGTCCCTATACAAATAGAGACCCCAGGTAATGTGATCTAGGACCCCAGAGATGGTGTCTGCTTTTTAGGAACTTTATAGATTAATAAATACACAAACAGGATGGAGGTCGATAAACACAGAGTCCAAAGAACAGTGTGGTTCTGGCGCTTGATCCTCAAACTATTTGCTGACTTGCAAAATGAGGAGACAGCACATATTCATGACATTGCATAGCTCAGTATGTAATGGCCTTGCCCTATGAAAGAGCAAAAGCTTTCGTATAAACATGTGCTTTACCATAGATTATATGTTTGGAGAGCATGGGTCTACTGTTAATAATGATAATGATGATAATTGACAACAACTTATAGGTATTATTTTTTATTTGTTTGTATTTTTGTAATAATAACTGCTAGGTATTATCGATACAGAAATGTCTTGCTCCTTTGAGGTAATTTTACATTATTTTTTTTTTACTCTGATTGTTTTTATCATTAAAGTTATTGGATGTAGACACTTCTGGCTCAAATGTGTGCACTCTTCATAAGTTCATTAAATGTGAATATCCTGGCCTGTCATTTGTTCTCCAGAACTTCCAAAGACCTTCCCTACCTCTTGGCTGAGGCTGACTTTATTGTGAATGTTCTCCCAAGCACCAAAGAGACTATAGACTTCCTGTCAGGAGAGGTCCTGAGTCACTGCACTAAGGTATGGCCACTGATGAGGCATCATGTTCTAAGCTAGTCATTACAACCTAGTCATTACAGCCTGGTCATTACAACCTTGTCATTACAACCAAGTCAGTACACCATAATCATTACATCCTAGTCATTACGACATAGTCATTACACCATAAGCATTTCAACCTAGTCATTACACCATAGTCATTACAACATAGTCACTACGCCATAGTCATTACAACCTAGTCACTACACCATAAGCATTTCAACCTAGTCATTACAACATAGTCACTACGCCATAGTCATTACAACCTAGTCACTACACCATAAGCATTTCAACCTAGTCATTACAACATAGTCATTACAACATAGTCACTACGCCATAGTCATTACAACCTAGTCACTACACCATAAGCATTTCAACCTAGTCATTACAACATAGTCACTACGCCATAGTCATTACAACCTAGTCACTACACCATAAGCATTTCAACCTAGTCATTACACCATAGTCATTACAACATAGTCACTACGCCATAGTCATTACAACCTAGTCACTACACCATAGTCATTATATCATAGTCATTACTTCCTAGTCATTGCTGTGGCTCTCTTGTCAGGGGTCCTGGGGCACTGCACCAAGGTATGGCCACAGACAAGGCATCATTTTCCTATGAGGATTTCTGCTGCTTTCCTTCAATTCAACTTATGATTAGCCTTTCATTTCTCCTTTAAAGTTACCAATTTGTCTGAAAATCCTGATCTGGTATCGATACATGAGATGTCACTGATATCCGACTTAGCTTTTTCTTCGACAAATGGTTTAGCATCATTGATACTAGTGTGAATTCTCAATGAGATGTCACTGTCATTCTGATGCAGAAACAGGCCCTAAGTCTCAAATAATATGCGTGTTGATAACTTTGATAATCCCCTGTCCTTTTTTATATACGGCCGTCAGCTTTCTTTTTGTTCAAAAGACGTGTGCGGTCCTTTTCCTTACTTTAATCATGAACCCTACAAGGGTCCATTCTAAAATACTATAATATGATCCGGCTGGACTATTGTTGGAACGCTGGCCTTTCCGGTCTTTTCAACCTCCGCTTTTCAGGAAACACGGAAGTGACAAGGCGCCTAAACGAAAAGGGTCTGTTGATTAATCACTGTAATGAAATGTGTTCAAATGATACAGGGAGTGGATGTGATTTTTTATGCCTTTGCCTTTTATTCATTGCAGCATATTTTCCCACCTGGCCATGAGAGTAGATGGTTGCAAAGATTTTGTTCTTTTCTTCCAAATGCCTTTGTTGGCATCAACTAATAAGATATTCAAGATTCAATTTATTTTTAACAAAAAACACCTAGAACAACAATGAATACATTCAGGTTAAAAACACCAACATACTGAAACACATATAGGTACGGAAAGAATATTTTTTTGTGGAGGGGTCTAAATTGAATCAATGCTTGTGAATATTGGACCCGGAATGAACATTATGGGAAATGTGATATGTCTAATGGTGTTTACAAGTGTTTTTTTTCTCGAAACCTTAATAAGCAGTACTATAATACTTACAAGCACAAAATAAATATATCATTGCATCTTAGCTTTCTTTTTTGCATATTATATCTGATATATAAACAGATTCATATTCAGTACTAGAGCTAATAATCTGCAAGTACATTGGATAATCCCAAATAATTCCTTACAGCAATTTCTCTATTTTTCTTTCCCTCCCAGAAACCTGTGTTTATCAATGTGGGCCGTGGTAATGTTATCTCAGAGGACAGTGTGGTCAATGCAATCAAGTAAGTGGGACTGTAGTTGGTCAACAAGACGTGCTGCCAGCTATACACACAGTTTGATACTAGACCAGAACCACTTCATGCATTATAAAGGGAAAGTCCTACCTGAAATGAAGTTGTTTCTTTTAAAGGGCATATGCTGTACTGGGAAGGCAAAAAAGCCTTCAAAATGTAACTGTTAGCAATGTTCTTGCCAATGGTCTTAAATTCATGTATTGTCTATTTTAGAAGCTTGCTGAAAGTTATTTGCCCTCAAATGATCTACATTTGGAGTAATGAGTGATTAAATCACAAATCCTCAAAATGTTCGGGCTGAATATTTTGAGGATTTAATCATCAATCATTAATTACTCCATATGTGGATCATTTGAGGGCAAATAACTTTCAGGAAGCTTCTAAAATGGACAATACATGAATTTAAGACCATTGGCAAGAAGATTGCTAACAGTTTCATTTTGAAGGCTTTTTTGCCTTCCCAGTACAGCATATGCCCTTTAAAGCAGAAACATGAAAGAAATATATTAGAAGGTTTGATATCTGTAGGAGGATAAGAAAGTGACAGTTTTAACAAGTTGTTGTGATGCATCATGGGAGATTTCCCATATGTTGGGTACTAATTTTTTTTGAGAATGTCCATTTTCTCAAGGGGATATGCATCATTTTGCCTGTGCATTTGATACATCATTAGACATACATTTTACACACAAACCTCTATGATAAAGATGTTTTCCTTCATCAAAATCAGAATATGAGCAATTCATGGAATCATACAGCATAAAAAATATGGGAGAGCACCTTGCACCTGATGTCATAAAAACAACATTTTAGAAGACCATAATTTTCTGATCCTTTTTTTCTGATGGATTTTTGTCAAACCTTCACTAATATGTTTCTTTCATGTGTCTGCTTGTATGAAAAATAAGTAAACTTCAGGTTGGATTTTCCCATTAAATATTAAGCTTTCTGGAATTGCTTCTTGTTGATTTACCAAAGCTGCTGTCACCCCACATCACTAAACCACAAGAATGGATTGGACCAACTACAGGCAAACCCCGTTATAACGAGCATGGGTATAGCGAGAACCCTGTTATTACGAGGACATTTCTTGGGTCCCGATTTTTCTTCCATAGACCTCTGTGTATTCTGTTTTCATATAACGAGATCGGCTATAGCAAAATTTCTGCTATAGCGAGGAAAATTCCCAGCCCAAGAATAAAGAAGAAGAAAGGAAATTGACCTCATTATTATGAGCACTTCCTTCAGCCACGCCGCACAGTGAGGGAAACGCAACAACAGCACGAGCAATTTTCCTCACTATAGCGAGCAATCGGCTATAGCGAGGAAAAAGTGTGGGTCCCGACCCCCTCGTTATAACAGGGTTTTTTCCTGTATTAATGAACATGTCAATTTTGACATTTTTCTGATCTCCACTTAAACTCCACCCAGTAAAAGAGTTTGAAACTCATACCAGTAGACGGATTTTGCATTGTGTTACCGCATGCATGCAGTAAGTACTGCAATGCAAAAATTGAATGTAAAGCTCAATGTTTAGTAAAGTCCTTCCCGAAAAACATCAGTATTGAACTAATGATTGCACCCATTAACCTCATTAAAATGTAATAAAAAAGAACTTGAAATATTGTAAAAACATGCTGTAGCAGATACGTTTCTGGGCACTTGGTATACATGGTTCCCCTTTCTGAGTAAAGAAACTTGAGAACCAGGACCCTGTTGCATAAAACTTACCATTAGCGGTAACTCTGTCATCAATGATAACTACCATGGGAATATCACTCAACACCCAATCAAATGCAAGGTTTCCCTAGAAGTTGACATTGGAAGCAAACTTACCGTCAATGGTAAGTTTTATGCAACAGGGCCCAGGTATATCTAGTCCTTGTAGTACCGTAAATCAAAATTGGTTACCCCAATGAAACTGTTGTCTGTTTCTGTCATGGTAGGAAGGGCTGGATATCTCACGCCATTCTAGACGTCACTCAACCGGAACCCTTGCCCCAGGACAGCCCTCTTTGGACCATGCCTGAGGTAAGTTAGCCTAGCTACTAGGCTGTGGAGTGCATTGACACAACCAAGTCAATTTATTAACAACAATGTCTGGTAACACAGACTACTCCCTACTCCCTGTGGAGTGCATCGACACAACCAAGTCAATTTATGAATAACAATGTCTGGTAACACAGACTACTCCCTACTCCCTGTGGAGTGCATCGACACAACCAAGTCAATTTATTAACAACAATGTCTGGTAACACAGACTACTCCCTACTCCCTGTGGAGTGCATCGACACAACCAAGTCAATTTATTAACAACAATGTCTGGTAACACAGACTACTCCCTACTCCCTGTGGAGTGCATCGACACAACCAAGTCAATTTATTAATAGCACTGTCTGGTAACACAGACTAATCGCTACTCCCTGTGGAGTGCATTGACACAACCAAGTCAATTTATTAACAACAATGTCTGGTAACACAGACTACTCCGTACTCCCTGTGGAGTACATCGACATAACCAAGTCAATTTATTAACAACAATGTCTGGTAACACAGACTACTCCCTACTCCCTGTGGAGTGCATTGACATAACCAAGTCAATTTATTAACAACAATGTCTGGTAACACAGACTACTCCCTACTCCCTGTGGAGTGCATCGACACAACCAAGTTAATTTATGAATAACAATGTCTGGTAACACAGACTAATCCCTACTCCCTGTGGAGTGCATTGACACAACCAAGTCAATTTATTAACAACAATGTCTGGTAACACAGACTACTCCGTACTCCCTGTGGAGTACATCGACATAACCAAGTCAATTTATTAACAACAATGTGTGGTAACACACACTACTCCCTACTCCCTGTGGAGTGCATCGACACAACCAAGTTAATTTATGAATAAAATTGTCTGGTAACACAGACTACTCCCTACTCCCTGTGGAGTGAATCGACACAACCAAGTTAATTTATGAATAACAATGTCTGGTAACACAGACTACTCCCTACTCCCTGTGGAGTGCATCGACACAAGCGAGTCAATTTATTAGCAACAATGTCTAGTAACACAGACTACTCCCTACTCCCTGTGGAGTGCATCGACACAACCAAGTCAATTTATTAACAACAATGTCTGGTAACACAGACTACTCCCTACTCCCTGTGGAGTGCATCGACACAACCAAGTCAATTTATTAACAACAATGTCTAGTAACACAGACTACTCCCTACTCCCTGTAGAGTGCATCAACAAAACCTGGGCCCTGTTGCAGAAAACTTACCACTGATGGTAACTTTGCTGGCAATGGCAACTTCGATGGCAACCTTCTATTGATTGGCTGTAGAGCGGTGTTACCATGTTAATTACCGTTGATGGTGGAGTTACCATTATTGATAAGTTTTATGCAACAGGGCCCAAGTCTATTTATTCACAACAACAATGTCTGTTAAATCAGACTCCGCCCTATTCTCTGTGGAGTGCAGGGACACAACCAAGTTTGTTAACAACAATTTTCTTTCCGAACACTTCTGAATACCGGTACTGTATTCTAATCATTCGTCCAATTATTTTTAATCTTCCTTCCAACTTTCTTCCCCGATTTTCACTCAGTTGTTTTATGATCTCCCCATTCCTGCTGATTATTTTGTTTTGTTTTATTTCAGGTCACCATCACTCCTCACGTTTCAGCTCTCTCTTACGGCCCGGAGGTCAGTTTCCAGTCTCACTCTAGCAAAAATACTAGGTGTTAAAAAAAAACTCTTGACACTTTTGAAATAACTCGAGCAAGCTGAAATTGACATCTCATAAATCCTTGGATGTCATTTTTTTAGAAGCAGGTTTTGTGACATTTCATTGATTACTTTTCTTGTAGTAATTTTGTGAATATTTCATGAGATTTCCATTTTGTACAAATTTTGATCTAAAAAATGTGAACATGTCAAGCCACAACGTCTTTTCTGCCATGAGCATCATGCATTATTAATGACACTGTGAGTGCGGTTGCTAGTGGATTGACAAGTGTGATACACAATGGTCATTATTGTGATCTAAATTAACTATCAGATGCCCACACATTTTGGGGTCCAAATTTGTCCCAAAGTGAATATCTCATTAAATATTCCAAGCATGATTACGAGAAAAATAATTGAAGAAATTTCACAAAACCTGCTTAAAAAAGAATTAATATCCTTTAACTCTGTGATTGGCCAATTTTAACTTGATTTGATTAGTAATTTGTTTTGTATTATTTTTAAAACGTGTCAATTTTTTAGCACCTAGTTCTTGGTATCATACATGTACCGGTAGGTGTTCAGTCAAGAGTGGTTTGCAGTAAAATAGCTGCAGTGACTGCTATGTCAGTGATACCTCTGTGCTATTCGTTGACAAAGCTGACTCTGCTGTTGCCCACACAACCAATTACATTCCAGTAAAAAAAATAAAAAAATACACAAGAGCTCCCATTGATTTTGCACCTGCAATGAAAAACTAAAAGTCCTTAAAATAAATGTTTTATGTCCCAACTTCACAGAGTATTCTTTGCTATATATTTTTACAGAGAGGGTTTTATGTGGACTACTTTTCTCTTCCATTCAGTCCAAGTTAAAGGAATTTGAAGATTTTTTGTTTATTTCAGTCTATGGTCATTTGCTATCTATGGTGACTCTTAAGAATAAATCATTAATAACATTTTATCAGATATTATTCTTTTGAATTTTCTTTCAGTAAACATATCTAAGAACTGTTTACAGGTATTTTAGATGTAATATGCGAATCCTATCTGTGAAGCCACTTTTTTAACATCCCCTTCTCCTCATCTCCTCATCCCCGCTCTACCAACTCTGTCTCTTCTACAGATATGTGAAGTTTTCTCTCAGAACTACGAGCGTTACATCAAGGGGGAGCCTCTCAAGCACCAGCTGGATTGGGCAGCCAGGTACTAGCTGGTACAGGCCGGTACTAGCTCGGTACCAGCCTGATACTAGCCTGTACTAGCACGATACTAGCCGGTACTAGCTGGTACTAGCCCGATACTAGCCCTATACTAGTCGGTACAAGCCCGGTACTAGCGCAACAACCACAACTCAGTGTACTACTTACCCCATTTGTGTACCAGATTAAATGATGCCCTATGGGATTTGTGTGTATTGTTGATTACAAGGTTAGGTTTCAACAATTTTCTTGAGATAACAGATATTCCATGTAAAACTTTGATATAAATGTAATTTATATAAATCCTAGTTTTACAGAGAATATCTGTTATCTTTAGAAAACTGTTCAAACCTAACCAAATGGCTATGTTACATTAACATATGCATGTTTCACGTATTATGAAAACCCTTCTTTTTGATTTCTCTTTAATTTATGTTGTAAGGTGTACAGTATTATTGAATGTACTAGGGGCTTTTTTTCCCCGTCAAACTTCGGCTTATTATGAATAGCCTGGTATTTGTATTTCATTCATTTTTGTTGTCTCGCCCACCGGAGGTGAAGGCGAGACTAAGGGATCCAAATGGCGTCATTTGAGGTCATACGTTAAAGTTTACCTGCAAGACTCTCTTTTAACAAATAACTTCACATGGGTTGCTTGGATTTCAACCTAACTTGGGTCATAGATGCACTGGGGGTACCTTCATGTTATGGTACCGTTGGAGGTCACAGGATAAGGTCAAAGGTCATTTGAGGTCATACGTTAAAGTTTACCTGCAAGACTCTCTTTTGACAAATAACTTCACATGGGTTGCTTGGATTACAACCTAACTTGGGTCATAGATGCACTGGGGGTACCTTCATGTTATGGTGCCGTTGGAGGTCACAGGATAAGGTCAAAGGTCATTTGAGGTCATACGTTAAAGTTTACCTGCAAGACTCTCTTTTGACAAATAACTTCACATAGGTTGATAGCTTGGATTACAACCTAACTTGGGTCATAGATGCACTGGGGGTACCTTCATGTTATGGTGCTGTTGGAGGTCACAGGATAAGGTCAAAGGTCATTTGAGGTCATACGTTAAAGTTTACCTGCAAGACTCTCTTTTGACAAATAACTTCACATAGGTTGCTTGGATTACAACCTAACTTGGGTCATAGATGCACTGGGGGTACCTTCATGTTATGGTACCATTGGAGGTCACAGGATAAGGTCAAAGGTCATTTGAGGTCATACGTTAAAGTTTACTTGCAAGACTCTCTTATCACACATAACTCATCACATGTTGCTACAATGGCATTCAAACTTGGATGATGGATGCACTGGGGGCACCTGCATGTTATTGTGCTGTAAGAGGTCACATGATAAGGTCAAAGGTCATTTGAGGTCATACATTAAAGTTTACTTGCAAGACTCTTGGTGAAGGCTTCCTAACTTGTGCACAGAATTGTGTGAGGGATACAATTCTTTTGCGTAGCAACGGAGATCGCGATATTTCTGGTTATTTTCGCAAGTGGGCGAGACACGATATTGCTAATGCCTTGTTTCATGAATGCTTTATGATATCCACACTTTGTACTAATTGACACATGAACTTCCTAATGTTTCCTTATTGTCTCGCCTGAACAAAGTTCGGTAGAGACCTAGTAATCACTGTTCCTGTTAGTCTGTTTGTCTGTTGGTCTGTTACAAAAATGTTTTTGAAAAGTTGTTGTTTAACTTGCTCTCTTGCTTTCTTTATTTCTGCATCAATTTTGATCACTTGGTACAAATGATTTTTTTTGTAGTACCACATGTGTCTTCCTTAGGCTGATGGGGTCCAAGGTCATCTAGGGGTCAAAAGGTCAAATGATATGAGGCCATGTGCATCATTTTTTTCTCAAAGTTTTTGTTTAATCTGCCCTCATTTCTTTCTTTCTGCATCAATTGTGATCACACTTGGCACAAATGATCCTTGGGTAATACCACATGTGTCTTTATGAGGCTGATGGGGTTGAAGGTCATCTAGGGGTCAAAAGGTCAGATGATATAGCTCCTATATATCGCTATATGGCATTTTCTTTTGAATGCCATTATATTTACACAATGTCAATTTTTAGGCATACAAAAGAGATCCCCTGCCTCAACAATGCATATTCCATCCCCAACTGTTTGATCACATACATGCACTAATATTTCCACAATTCAGTCTTCATCAATCACTCTGCATCAATGGTATGCATGCTCTCATAGTTTTATCCAATTGTTTTATTTTAATTTCCTAATGATTTTTTTGGTTTCTTTTTACAGGTTTTCAATTTAAAAAATCATGTTATTTTGAACATCTCCTGATTTCTTAATTTTTGCATAAATTTTGTTTAAACTTTGAGCAAATGTTCATTACATATTTTCACATATATGATACATATAAAGGTTACATCAACGGTCATACTGCATGTTTTATTGATGGCGAAATCAAGCGAGACTCGTGATTAACGAACCACCTTGTTTGATGAATTGGCTATCAAGAAGAACTAGAGCAATTCGACTGCCACGCAGTGGATAAATATGCCTAGTCATGTGGTTGACATTGATAATCTTCTCAAGAAACTTGTGTTTGGTAGACACTGTACCATTGAATTCCTATGTGAACTTAAACCATTCAATTTGTAGTATTTGCAAAAAAAAAAATTGGGTCATGTTTAGCCAACTTTGGCAAAGTTCATTGACCTTTGACCTCTTTTTTTCTTTGACTTCTAATGAGTCTTTCTGATCTAACAAGGCTTTCTAAATGTAGTCATCCATCCTTGCATCAAGTTTGATTATTCAATTCAGTTGTTTGGGAAAAAAGATTTTGGCAATTTATAGCCAATTTTTGGTGAAGTTCATTGACCATTGTCCTTTCATGAATTTTACTCCAAATTTCTCCAGTCTACCTCCGTGCAGTTCTCTATCATATCATGTTTGAATGGAATTGGACTTGGATTTATTGTGAAAAACATATATTTGGGAGCAAATTTTGGCAAAGTTAATTGATCTTTGACCTCTGCCCTTTCAGGGATTTTGCCAAAGATGTTATTAGCCTACCTCCATGTTCTGCTTCATCTCAGTATTATGTTTGGTTGGTATTTAATGATTGTATTTGGATTCATTGTGAAAAATATCAATTTTTAGCCAATTTTGGCTAGGTTCATTGACCTTTGACCTCTGACCTCTCAGGGATTTTATCAAATATGCCATCAGTCTATCTCCATGAAGTGATTCATCTCTGTACCATGTTTGGTCGGAAATGAATCATTGGATTTGGATTTATTGGGACAAACATAAATTTTGGGCATTTTTTTTTTCACAAAGTTCATTGACCTTTGATCTCAATCCCCTATCTTACACAGTTTATTGGTTTCATGCAACGCACACATGTACCAAGTTTGAAGCAAATCTGGTGAACTGTTCTCATGATACATGTATTGCATAAACGGTAACCTATAAATCAAATCAAATCAAATCAAATCTTTTTTTTTTATATTTATAGTAAATCAAATCTGACTTCATGGGATGAATAGTGTAGCTTCTCTCCATGCTGCCTGTGAAGGAGGAAATACCATAAAAATATATTTTTGTTAAATAGCATATACAGTGTAACATAAAATAATTCATAAAATATAATAACATATGAAATAACAGGAAGCAGTTGGAGCGGTACACATCTGTCTGTCTGTCTCTCTCTCTCTCTCACTCTACCCTGTACATAATTTTGTTTTGGTAATGAATTGTTTTATTTTTGATATCTTCAGTGTATTTTAGCAAATGACTTACATGCAATATTATATTGAATCTAATGGATTTAAAGAGAATTCTAATTTTTAATTTGAACCATTTTGTTTTAGTGTTTGTTGAATGCTTGTTGTAGGCTCTCGGTCCAAGCTATGGAAACCTCTTCATAGTTTGTTACACATGTGTCTGCCCGTGGTACTCTGAAGTTCAACGGGATAATCTACCCTGAAATCAATTTGGTTTTAATAAAAGCAGAGACATGAAAGAAACATATTGGTGAAGGTTTAATGAAAATCCATGAGAGGGTACTAAGAAAGTTACGATTCTTTAAAGTTATGATTTTGTGACATCACATGCGAGATGCTTTCCGATACGTTGTGTACTAATTTTATCGAAAATGTCGATTTTTCTCAAAAAAAGATATGCTTCATTTCACCTGTGCTTTCGATACATTGTAAGAAACACGTTTTTTACACACATACCTGTATGAAAAAAATATTTTTTTTCATAAAAAACAGACTAAAAGAGCTAGTCATGGAATCATACAGCACACAACATATGGGAGAGCCTCTTGCACGTAACGTCCCGAAAGTAATAATAATTGATAATACATGTACATGTAATTACCGGTTTTTATATAGCGCATAACACAGTGATTGAACATGTCCCTGTGAACTGTACAGATGGAAGTATAATATACAAGATGCAAGTTGTACTAGGTCTCGACAAAAATGCATATCGTTACATTAAATGTAAAATAACTGCAATCATAGATTTATCAATTGAATCAATGTTTTTACCCGTTCCGGGAGATTGTAAAAGATTATTATTTTCTTATCCTTTGTCAGCTTTTCATCAAACCTTCACTGATATGTTTCTGTCATATTTCCTTGATTTAATTCAACTTATTTTCAGGATAGACTACATCCCTTCAAAGAAAGGGAAAAGGGAGTGGGTTTGTGAATTGGAAAATTGTATACATGGACAAAGCAATGTTCCCCGAGAGAATAATATGGGAGACTTCTAGTGTTGTGCTTCTCAGCTGCATGGCAATTACCGACACCAGAATGTTTTAAAATGTCTTTAGATGCATACAGATCTCCCGCCTGCTGGAAATCGGCAATTGTTATGTCTGTTCATAAAACAAAGCGTGCCTCGGAGCTGAACGATCATCGACCAGTCGCGCTCACCTCGATTGGTATGAAATGACATGAGAGGCTTGTATTGCAATATACCATTTCGTTATGTATGCTAATTTGATTCACGCAGTTCAAACAATACGTTACTAATGGGAACCATAGAGCTTGTCCCAGGTTTGTCCAAGTAGCAATAACTAATATATTCAAAGTGCATTCCATCCATTGCATCTGAATGACTAGATACAGGTGAATGCAATAACGCGTTACTACGCAGTTAGGGGGAAGATGTATACATTGGTCTATTCATCTTCCCGCACATTTCCAATCCGTGACACTCGGCTATAAAAACAACAACAAAATTTTCTTGGACGCTAGAAAGTGGTTTTACTCCTCGCAAAAGAATGAAGCAGGCCAACTAAAATGTCAAAATCCTATTCACCAAATCAACCAATGAAAGCAAGAAGAATGAAGATGCAGACTAGCTGGGGTGATTCAGATTCAAGATTCAAGATAATAAATTTTAATGTAAAAAAAAATACGCAAAATTTGTTTTCGGGCATAAAAGATAAAAACATATTACAGTAAACAATGGCTTAAATAATACATTGACAAACAATCATAACTGGTAAAATATGTATTGCACAAGTGTTTGAGAAGAAAGAGAGAGAAAGAAAGGGGGAGAATGAGATCACAGATAGTAGAAGAGGAAAAAAATAAGAGCTAAGAAGAGGAGAGAGGTTAGAGAGAAACAGGACAATGCAATTGTGCAACCTAGTTGTACAGCACCAATGACTGGCACTGTACCTCCACCCCGCACCAGATTATGTTATAAAGAATGTTCAACAAAAGAGGATGGAATGAATGAGCACACCTGAAAAGGAAAGGAATGGAGGTAATCAGAGAAGTAGAATTATTGACTGATGAGATGAATACGAACATATTTTGTGAACCTACTGAAATTGATCTGAATGTACAAACAACTGAATTCCAAACAACTGAACTAAATACCAAACTGTATCAAACTAAAGAGCAACTAAACAGAAGAGAAATCAACGAAGATCACATTTTAAGCGATTGTTATATTCATTCGACCCGAAAGAATGATAAGGCCAATGAAATTCTGTACTAAATCTATTGCGTGCAAGCGTTGCGTATGACTTGCGAGGAACAATTTCCCAGCACGCAGGGTAATTTCTGCGGGGTGAGAAGAATTTTGACAAGTATCGCCTGCTTCTTACCTGCTGGACGCGTGCTATTACGTTCTACTCGCGTGTATTCCGTGTGACGTGTGTGATCCGTGTTAGTTGCGGGCGACTTACCAGCGCTGCGAGTTACCTGCGTCACAACTGCGTGTTATACGCGTGAGAGTTGCCTGCAAGTTTCCTGCATGTAGCTGACCCTAAAAATACACATAATTTGCTCGTATATGCCTCGCTCCACACCCCGGCTCGATCACTCAATAGGGACCGCATGACCGTTACCAAAATCGCGGGAAAAGGGGTCAATTTCAAGCAATGTCCGCGGATAATCGCGGACAAATTAATCCTCGAAATATAGAAAATAGGGGGGCACAGGTGTCCTCGAAATTGATAAATAGGGGTCATGAAAAGGGAAAAGAGAAAACTTAACCGGGAAGAAAAATTCTCGGAGCCCAGTCGCGATTCGGAAGAGCGCGCCCCGCGCCTGCTTTTGTCTAACTTTTGTTTTTGTAAAGAATAAAAGGTCAGTAATTGTGAACTGATTATTACTTGTGTGTGAACTTGTTATTCAAGGATTCTGGTCTTGGACACCTTTATGTTAATAAAAAAGGTATAAATGTCTTGTCCTGAAATATGGTGAAATATAGGGGTAAATTCGCGAAATGTCCTTACAATCTTAAAAAAGGGGGTATTAAAAAGTATGATTTTGTCCTTGTTTAGACGTAAAAAAAGGGGTTAGAATTCACAAAATGTCCTTGAAATTTACCGCGAAAGGGGGTTATTTGCAGTTGTAACGGTCATATTGCGCCACCCTCTGCGGGGGAGTGACCATGCAGCTACCCGGATGTTGGCAGTATACCGATCACCGTTCCTTGTCAGTAAAACGCCCGTATTATGCGAGTAGAATACCCGTAGATGACTCGCGTTTTTCGGTACATAGCCACAGATTCACGGGCAAGTTGCGTACTTCTTGCGAGTTAACTGCCTGTGACTTGCGGCCGCTACGGGCCTCCTACTGGTGTTCTGCGCGGACCTCTGCGGTCAATCCCCCTCGACTCACCCGGAGCAAGTTTTGAACATGCTCAAAACTTGGCTGCGGGTAAATCGGACTTGCGTGCGCACCTCCGGGCAACTACGGGCGAGATACGTGCTAGATACTGTCACGTGCGGGCCATCTGCGGTGGATGGCTATAGCGGGGCTGGTGATGGGTAGACAAAACGAATAGTTTTTTGCTGCATTCTGCTGTTTTGGGTTTTCACATGCTGATCACTTTTGAAATACATGTATTAAGGGTATCCAATATATCGTAACTGAATTGACAAAATGGATAGCTTCAACGTTGCATAAAAATGTTGAAATAATAATAAAGCAATTCTGTATTAATTACGATAGTGATGTTCATATTGCGTATTCCATTCTCGCCATGTCAATTAATGCACTACAATGTATACTTATAATGACCTTTTGCTCCATGTATAAGAGCAATTGTGATAACACCATCTTAGGTATGTCGTGTTCACCTACAATACATTGCCACTTTGATCCCGCTGTATCAACGCATTTCACAATTTTAAATTGACGTATAATATTTAGCTGTACAATAAATGTTTGAATTATTCATAAGTATTATGTAACAGTATGGTTATATGGTATAACATCCGTTTTTCTGTTAACCCTTTTTTTTTTGTCATTGTAGGGTTAATTGACCTGGAATGTATTGGTATGCCTCTACCAGACCAATATCGTAATGCATACACATGACTTGTATACAACAATATGTATCTTTGCTCTTTGCGTATTTGCAATGAGTAACATACAGCCAAACCTGTCCACCTGTCTATAGCAGCCAACCTGTCTATAGTGGCCCCTAAAAAAAATCCCCCAGAGAGAGATCATGTGTTAAAGAACCTGCCAATAGAAGCCACCTGTTTATAAAGGCCACGATTTTTGTTTAAATTGGGTGGCTACTATGGACAGGTTTCACTTTACTTATCAATCTGTATCCTTCCTAATGAGCAGTCAAGTGCACGAAGTTAATTTAACTCAGTGTATATTTTATGTTCATGTCTGTTTATCATGTTTAATATAACGTGATCAGTGAGCCTGCAAAACTATGTTTGTTGGTTTCTATGTTTAATGTTACATTTATTTTATATCATGTGAACGGAATGAATTTCTGTATCTTTTATACAAATGTACCGAATAATTACAATTTCAATTCGGAAGAACACGATTTTATCTGTCCTTGTCTTTCATCCCTCTAATTTTGTTTCACATGAAACACACACACACACACACACACACACTCTCTCTCTCTCTCTCTCTCTCTCTCTTGCACTCTCTCTCTCTCTCTCTCTCTCTTGCTCTCTCTCTCTCTCTCGCTCTCTCTCTCTCTCTCTCTCTCTCTCTCTCTCTCTCTCTCTCTCTCTCTCTCTCTCTCATATGAAGTCATGTAAGACATCCAAAGCTGATGTGAAGGTGAACGTGTTTGTTGTCCATGCTGTCGGATGATAACAATCTCGTATGCTAGGCACATGATCTTATGCATTAATTTTACTAATTTCTCCAGCCGTGCATTTGTTGTGCAGCACTGTGCATTTTTTTTTGCATGCTAGGTTGCTCTGAGCCGATTAACAAGTTTAAGAAATACTTGATTGACCTCCCCAAAAGAGAGAGAACAATATTATGTAGATTCAGATGTTCCAATCATCACTTACCGATTGTCTCTGGGAGATATTCTAATACTCCAAGGTATATGAGGTTATGTAAACTTTGCACTCTTCAATCATTAGGGGACGAATTTCATTACCTATTTGAATGCCCCTTTTTTGCAGGCGAAAGTCATTAGCAGATATCTTATCAAAAAACATAAACATACAAAATGGAGCAGCTTTTTAATTCTTCCAAATGTAAAGTGCGCTTAAAACTTGTAAAATTTTGCAAAAAGATAATGAATCAATTTAAATAACTTCATTTTTCTAAAGCTAAATCATGTGCATCAATAGCAATGTTTGATTATTTACCTGTTTGTTGATATTGTTGATAATTATATATATATATATTTTTCTTTTCTTTTCTTTTTTTCTTCATTTTTTTTCTTTTAAAAGTTAGTATGTTACTTTATACTCGTTATGAATCTTTAGTACGCTTTATGCGATGACCTTACAATCACTTTCTTGTTTATCACTCTCTGCAAGCGTATTTATATCATGATTTATTTTCTGTACATATCTTTTGTAAATATTGTAAATAATACAGATCAATATCATTGTAAAACGGACATGATTATCCCCAATACCTAACGAGGTGACATGGGATCAATAAATTGTCATTGTCAAATTGTCATTCTCATTGTCATTGTCATGGAATATGGGTTCATATTCAGTTGTTGAAATTGCCACTGCGCATGTACACAACGATAAAAAAACACCATAATACATTAAAACAATAACAACAACAAAACGTAATACGGGCTCATATTACCCTTATGATATTTTCGACCAATGAGGTAAATACAGGTTTGTCTCAAAGACAAATTGACCAATCAGATTACCGAATTCACGAAAATCCTGTCTATAGCTCTCTCTGAATTTAAGGCGTTAAAACAACATAATTATCCTGGTTGTCATGAAAGAACTCTTGTTAATTTTCAAGATGGCGTCAGCGCAAATAACAAAACTGAGAGTAGATGAAGTTTCATACTAACTGCTGGTACACTGTCACTCGCGAGGTGAAGTTGAAAAGAGATATACTGAAGGACGGATTGAACAGACATGGGAAATTATCTAGACTGTCGATTTCAAAAACGAACTTGATGAGGACAGCTATCACAAAATAAGGGTGACCTACAAGATAATCGTAGGAATCCTATTTCTCGAGAGAGTAAGGATTTCTAATTCTAATCCCCACACCCCAACCATGCGTACTATAGCCCTTTCTCTCTCTCTCTCTCTCTCTCTCTCTCTCTCTCTCTCTCTCTCTCTCTCTCACACACACAACACACATACATACACAAATACACATATAAAGTCACGTAAGACGTTATGGGGACATTGCTCTTCTGTTAATACACGGGTGATAGACGTGTGTCTACGTTCGTGCTTTGTCAAGTATGTAACATGATTACATAGAAGGATTCTATTCCATATTATGTCTACACTGAAATGTCTGAATGGGGCGTTAAAATACATCATCCTGGTCGTAGAAAAACACCTCTTGTTCATGTTCAAGTTGGTATCGACGCCCAAAACAAGAGCGAGGGTTGATGAAGTTTCATACTAACCACCAGCAAATCTCAGTCACTCGCAAGGTGAAGATGAAAAGAGATATATTGAAGGACAAATTGGACAGTCAGGGGCAAATGCCCTAGACTCTCAATGGGCGTCAATCTTATTCATGTCGCAAATAAAAAATACAGATCCAATACACTTGTGAAATCAGTCCTTGCTCCATTTTATTCAACCTAGAGTTCGGATCCTTAAACCCTTCATGTGCTTCATGCATGTAGCACACCCAAATCACATAGATTGGCAACCTTTCTGGCACATCAAAGGGTTAAATAAGTCAAACCTTTTTGAACTGTAGTGTTTACTCGTGGAACCCTTACATTACCAGGCTTTGAAAAACCCATTGGCTTGCTGCACATTTTCATGCCAATGGTAATGAGAGAGTTAAACTGCCCAGAATTTGATATAGTTCTTCCTAAGCTGAGTCTGTGCCTCGGTGTTCTCAACCAGTACCGAGTGTAAAGCAATGGAATACATTGCGAAATAAATGTATTATAGCCAGCGCATATTATTTTGCCTGGTCTGTTTGATATTTGTAATCATAAAAAAAAAATGGTCAATGTATCATTCTTCTCTGTGTTCACTTCGTTGCACGGCAAGAATTATTAGTCTACCGCCGTCTACCCATTTTTTTTTTATTTATTAAAAACAATACAAACAACGTACGTAGTTATGCACAGTTTTTAATGGATTGGTATGAGCCGTGTGCATCTTTTCATAACAGTTTCCATTGTTCAAACTGAGTGTGTGTTTTTTTACCTTGCCAAAGTGGCCGCGTAAACATAATTTTACAGAATCACGAAAACTTTGAAACAAAAAGTAACTATGCAAAAAGTTACCGAACAAAATTTACTGACACATTTAACGATGCATTGCGCATGGCAAGGAATTACCTCACATTTGGCAAGGAAATTTATTTTACCAAAAAAAAAAAATGTTTGCAATTTCATCTCCAAAGTAAGCAGAACAGATGCAAAATGTTCATAATTTTCGTTATACTGTAAATTAGAATGCATTTTTAAAAAATTGATTGAAAAAGAAGAATTCTTATGAAATTCTGAAACCCTTTCTATGATATGGTGAAGAAACGCCCAATCGCTTGGAAGGCTACCCAGCGCAATAAAATACGCCTGGTAGTTTCCATGGGCTCAGTGATCTAGGGCTTAGTACAGGAGTGATCAGAAGGTGTAGATTTAATGATGTTAATGAATGTTATGAATATGGGTTTGTTTGTTTGTTTGTATTTATTTCCGAATCAAAATTAAAATACATACAATGTATACAAGTTAAGAAGCATATATACAGTATCAGAAACGGAGGATAGCCCAAATTCAGCTGTATTAATGAAATACTGCTGTTCTTCCTTGGGGTCCTACATTTACTATACAGAGAACAACAAGTATTTAACTACGAAAAATAACATATTACATACACACAAATCATTAAAAAAAAAAAAAAAAAAAAAAAAAAAAAACATCCTGTTACCTAATATATATATAACATATTTATCCAAAGTAATCATTTAATAAAGTCTGAAAGGATCGTACATTTGCAGCATTTCGAATTGCAATGGGTAGTTGGTTGTAATGTGATATTCCCCTATAGAAAAATGTTCTTTTACAATTATTTGATCTTGGTTTAGGAAGATTCAAGTTTTGACTTGAACGTAGTGCATAACTGGAAGTTCTAATTGTAATGTTATCAGACATGTAATCCGGGCTAAGATTGTGCAACACTTTGTACATCATTGTGTACAGATGTTTCTTATAACGGCACTCCAGTAAATCCCATTTTAATGTATCATGAACATGTTGAGTAGAGGTATAAGAATAGGGATTAATTTTCATAATAATACGGCCGGCTCTGTTTTGAAGTTTTTGCAAACATTGGAGAGAACTGTTGGGTGCTGATTGCCAAATTACATCCCCATAATCAAAGTGAGGAAGTATTACAGATTTATATATCAGATTTAAATTTGATTCACTAATGAAATGTCGCAATCTTCCAAGAAAACTGATCATTTTCCCAATTTTCTGACACATTTTGTTTACATGTAAATCCCATTTTAATTCACTGTCGATAGAAATTCCGAGATATTTTGTTGTTTCAACTTTACTAATGTGTACATCTCTAATATTAACATTCAGGGTATTGCACTTTGATAGCATATACCGCGTGCCAAACAGCATACTCACAGTCTTAGTGTAGTTAACAAATAAGTTATTTTTAGTTATCCAATTATTTAAATCATTCAGTTCCTTGTTTAATACTTCTTCTACTACGTGAGCATTTTTGTCAGAAAAGTAGATTATCGTATCGTCAGCATATAGATGTGTATGACAAAATCGGAAAATATTCGGCAAATCATTAATGAAAATTACAAATAACAAAGGACCTAAAAGAGAGCCCTGGGGCACTCCATGGGTCAACAACCTTTCTTCAGAGAACTCATTGTTAATTACTGTCACTATCCTTCTATCGGACAGGTAACTTTCGAACCACTTGAGCGATTCACCCTTCACACCAATAGATTCCAATTTTTTCAACAACAGCGCATGGTCAACCGTATCGAATGCTTTGTGTAAATCAACAAATACTGCTCCAGTGTACATCCCCTCGTCCATAGCCATTAACCACTCATCCGTGACCTTTACCAAAGCAGTGACAGTGGAATGTTTCGCCCTAAACCCAGACTGTGCGTGGGCAAGTACATTGTTATCCTGAAGATGACGAACTAATTGTAACTGGATTACTCGCTCTAGTACTTTAGAAACACAAGGCAGCAAAGAAATTGGCCTGTAATTATCCGGGTTCATTTTATCCCCTTTTTTGTGGATTGGTATAACCTTCGCCAATTTCCATGTCCTGGGGACTTTTCCATCACGAATAGATTTATTTATTAAGTAAGTTATTGGTTTTATCAAAATATCAATGCATACCTTGAGTATCTGAACAGATATGCCATCAAGACCAACAGATTTTTTATTTTTGAGCTCACTCACTCCCTTAATAATATCGGCTTCCGATACCGTATTAAATATAAGCGTATTGTTGCACAATGCCGTTCTTACAGTCGTAAATGCTTCCTCATTCGCACTACGCTCATTGTTGAACAAATTTGTAACAACACTAGCGAAATGATCGTTGAATTGAGATGCTCTATTGCTAGAGTCACTGCGTGGAAGATTTAAAGATGCATCACTGTTTGCTAAAAGTGATTTAAGAATGTTCCATGTCTGGTTTCTGTTTGCACTCTCAGATAATTTAACAGTGTAATATTGTTTTTTAGCCTTTCTTATAACAAATGTAACTTTATTTCTCAACCGTCTATATTCTTTCCACAACTGTTCACTTTTTTGAGCGATTGCTCTCTTTTTGATTGTATCTCTATCTCTCATAAGTTTGTGAATGGAATCATTCAACCATGGGGAATATTTCTTACGCATGCGTTTGGTTTTCAGTGGCATATGTTTATTAATAACGACTAGGACCATTTCTTCCCATTTCTTTACAGCATCATTTAAATCACTAAATGTTTCAATAACACTCCAGTTTTGCCTCCTGAGGTCTTCACGGAATACCTGCCAGTCAATACCACGAGATTTTCTAAATGTCACATGATTGTGACCATCGGTTGCCACATGATGTGATTTCCATATAATATAATTCATAAAATGATCACTTAACGATATTTCAAGAACACCAGACATTTTAACCTTATCAAGATTATTTGTTAACATATGATCTATAAGGGTTCCCGTTTCAGAAGTGATTCTAGTGCATTTCTTTGTATTAATATAATTTAGCCCATATATCTTATTTAACTGGTCGTATCTTTTAATGACAGAAGTCAAGGGTTTTTTAAAAATATCATAGTTTGTATCGCCCATGATAACTGAGTAAAGATTAAAGTTGTTCATAAATTTCAGTACATCTTCGTAAGCATTTAAAATTTCATTTGCTGAATTAGGTGGCCGATACCAGTTCAGAAACAGAACAGGTTGAGATTTTGTCATCTTTATCAAAATGAGGATCGCTTCGAGTCCAAGCAATGATTGATTGCTCAAAATCTCAAAATTTAAATCATTATGAACATAGAAGGCTACACCGCCACCATTACGGTTTCGGTCCTTCCTCACTACTGAATAACCTGGTATCATAATTTCACTATCATTAATTTCTTGATCTAATCTAGTTTCATTAAGAGCACAAATATGAATATCATTTTTCATCAACATATATTTTAGTTCCTCAAAATTTTTTAATAAACTTACTATATTTAATTGCACAAATTTCAAACCCTTTTCACATAATACATCAAAAGTTAAATCATTCGATTGTTCATTACATTTGACATTTTGAGAATTAGGTACAACATGACATGATCCAAGACTTTCCTCCTCGAAAAAGGGCAGCTGTTTCAATAAGCACTTAGGACACTTCCAATTAAAGAATTTTTCTGAAATATCATTATACACCTGTATAGGAACACTAGCACAATAAATATGTACCCATCTCTTGCAATCTGTACACAAAAGACCCTTTTGATTATTTTTAACTGATTTCGCACATATACTACAAGGATATTGTTTAACCATTATATACAAAAAAATAACAGGGAAAACGAAAACAAAAAGCAAAACAAGAACAAATTAGCGCCTGAAAGAAAAACATGAGCAGGCCGCTAATCTCTAAACCGAATTCAGTCGAGTGTTCTGTATAATAATTATGCATTACTACTAAAAAAATTACACGATATATGCATAGATAGCTTTTTCAGATAAATTACAGACAACTACCAAGTATAATCATCCTGTAACAACATATACAACATATACAACAGACCACTAAGGCAATTCTATACATTGAGAGTGCTCATGTCAAATACTATCATGAACAACTGATGAGGACATAATATACGTAGCAGAACATCAGACTAGCAAAAATAAAGTATTATCATTCGCAAAGAGGCTGACATTCAAAATAAAAGAAAAGGTATATAAACGAGCGTTTAAATGTGCATGAACATTTGAGAGACTCAGAGAGCTCTATTGATGACTATAATACGCCCTCAACGAGAGCAATAATGATCTCAATAAAAGCTGACGTAACACAACAATAGACCAATTGAAACTACGAACCGAGTTAACGTTCGCTCAGACTCGCAACTTTTATACTATGCACTGTGATACAGAAGGTAAGAATAAAGTAACAATAAAACTATTCAGGCCAAAGTAAGCTTACTACAATGTAGTCTGTAGGCATGGATTGATAGATAATTGTTCCATTCAATAATGTGGTTAATGCACGCTACAATCGCTACATAGTAGCTACGAAGGCTTTATCCGTTTTAAATGAGTTCGATTCGTTATGGTCACACGTCGATCGTCACGGGTTAGCACCTTGATGCGGCCATCTTGAGTCCAAATGCTCTTGATGTCATTTTTCAATTTTGTTTTCACCTCCCAAAACAGATCAGTTCTAACTTTAGTTAGACTCTCCTGTATGTAGATTTGCGGTCCTTGTTGATCACGTAGTGCTCTCCTTCCCTGGTAGACGCGATTGCGGGCGTTATAATTCGTGAACTTGACAATAACACCGCGGGGCTTGGGTTTGGGTTTTCCCTTCACAGCTCCCAGGCGATGGGTCCTGTCGAGATCGTTGACGTCGAGTTCGATGTTGAGTCTGTCTTTGCAGACCTTCTTCACAACGTCGTCTGTCTTCTCTCCTTCCTCTTCCATAAGGCCATGAAATATTAAACAATTCCTTCTGGAATACTGCTCTGTTTCATCCTCATGCTGTCTAATCTCTTCAATCACATTCTGCAGATCAGAAATCTTCTTGTCTCTCTCCGCCAATTCAAATTCATGGCTTTCTCTCAACTTTTCCGCAACTTTATCTGCAATCACATCAGTTAACTCATTAATCAGTGTATTCCTGACCTTTTCCATGATAGCATCCACTAATTCACCATTAACGTCAAGAACTTTACGCACCTCGTCACGGATGTTCTCCGATCCATCGGTCACTGTATGGCGTGATGTGCGTTTGTTAGACATGGCGCAGTGATCAGCAGGTAATGCGTTGCAAAAGTTATTTCCTACAGCATATGATTGCAGCGAATCTCATAATAGCGGCAAATCGAAGGAACATTTCTGTTTGGCTCACCTCCACAAGTATACTTCAGCTGTAATGCAAACTTTGAGTTAAATTCAGTGTATTTCGGCTTAGATCAGCGACTCTGTTCAGAGCACTTACAAAACACGTCCGTACGCCATGACATTGAGTTTATCTGATAGACATCAAAATATGACGATTTTGTTGTTGTTGTGCGTTGTTTTCTGGCGCATTGGAAATGATATATTGATATTGATATTGCAATTTATTGTCCAATTGGAAATTTCAGTTTCACTGGTTTACATTGATACAAATAAAGAATGTGACATCACACAAGGTACATATAAACAGAAAGACATATACAATTATACATGATCTAAAGGACACATAACTAGCTTTACAATTACTGAAACTGTGCAAAACACCAGTGCAAGGCTTATATTGGGTTGTACGAAATAAATACTTATTACACCACTATTAGGAAACCTGCATTGGTTACCAATGCGACAGAGAATAGCACTCAAGGTCATACTAATTGCATAAAAAACACTTCTTGGTCAAGCTCCTGGCTAAATTATTGAGGTATAAAACCAGTAATCATGGTCACGATTTGGGCAGTTCAACAGATCCTCTGCTTTTACCGATTCCATCCTTCAAAACAAAAGTAACGCTAAGTGATCAAGCATTTGCTTGTGTATCCCCCAAGCTTTGGGACATATACCCCCGAAAGTTAGGAAAACGCCGTCCGTAAAACAACTTTAAATCGAAGCTCAAAAACACATGTATTTGATTAATAGCCAGTATTTTAGGAGTCCTATAGAGCGCAGTCGAATGGTCTTCGCGCCTGGGCGTTAAAAAGGTGAATCGAGTTGGGGACGAAAGATTGCCTAAAACGGGTGGTCCTAGTATGGGGGACACATAAACGTATTCCTGATCTGTTGAACTTGAAATTATCGTTGAGTGGGTGGGTGGGGTCAGACATAATGAGTTTTATTTTGCTAGCGACTTTTCTTGATAGATAATCTCAAGTGAGGGCAAGTCTGCCCCTGTTATGCGTTGGGCAACCTTTCTTGCTTGTTCGAGCCTCTTTAGATCACCATTTGTAGCATTTGCCAAGTAACACACTAAGTTGTAAGATAGAACACTTGGAATGATTGACTTGTAGAACAGTACGATAAGCGTGTTATCTACTCTAAATTTCTTCATTATTC
This sequence comes from Arbacia lixula, assembly GCA_963669155.1. Classification (NCBI taxonomy): domain Eukaryota; kingdom Metazoa; phylum Echinodermata; class Echinoidea; order Arbacioida; family Arbaciidae; genus Arbacia; species Arbacia lixula. Next base: position 441,563 of record OZ022582.1, on the reverse strand, counting down.
TGACAAAGTACAGCCTCTTGTTTGTTTTCTTTTGATTTTGTTCCACATTCCTTGACCATTTCAGCGAATTACTTATAGACGTTCCCAGGTATTTGTATTCGTTCACTTGTCACATGCTTGTTCTACATCTTCTCCATGAACAGATACTGCCCATTGTTCATGATGTTCGGTGAAATTACGGCGGAACTCTATTATCAACTCTTTTGTTTTGGTTACATTTAATACCATAAAGTGGTCATCGCACCACTGCACAAAATTTGCTATCGTCGTGACATATGAATCGACACTATCGGAAATGTACCCGGTAACATTCATGACATTACACAACATTACAAGGTTAACGTTATATGTGCTTCCCCATGCTTAATATGCATGAGAAATGTACAGATATTCTCAAATGTCTTCAATGAAATGAAATACCTTTCTTTCTGATAATCTTTCTCTTTCTTTCTCCATCTATTCCCTTCCCCTCCCTGTCTCTTTATCTATATGTTGCTCTCTCTCTCTCTCTCCCTCTCGCTCTCGCTATCTCTGTTTCTCTCTCTCTCTCTCTCTCTCTGTCTGTCTCCCCCTCTCCCCTTCTCTTATATCTTTCTCTCTCCCTCTAGTGTGCGTGTTTCTCTCCCCTTCTTTCATATTTCAATCTCACTTTTGATTTCTGTTGCTCTCTGTATGTTTTCTCCTCTCTCTGTATATGTCTGTCTATCTGTCTGTTTGTCTGTCTCTGTCTGTCTGTCTGTCGTAGATTTCACAGATGGGTTGGGCGGGTCCTGGATTTTCTCCCGTATCTTCATCGAGTTCTGGACAACAAGTATAGGGATTCCCTATTCTACCTGTATTCCTATTGAAATAAAAAAAAAATCTTAGAGTCGGAATGTGGGATAGGATGAGTCTAATTCAGAATATCCCAGATGAAGATCTGTTTTTCATGATCAAGAATAATAATTGTTGTTTTTGATGATAACCCAATTAACTTGCAGTTGAATGTCCTTTAATTGATTTGACCCCGACTCATAATGACCTTCGATATAAAAGCCCGACTGCCCGGCTCCGCACCACTCGAACCTCTCAAACAATCTACCAATCAGCAAGCACAAACAGTCGTATTTTCATAAATTTACATATACCATTACCAGAGTGCATTATCGTTATGTTATTTTCAGTATTTAAGGTACTATCACCGCCACGCACATCAGTGACTTCGTCTAGTTTTGACTAGTCAACAACTGATTAACACTCTCTTCAGAGTTCCAGCTTACTGTAAGTTCTAACAGACACCAACTATCTAGAAATCAGAGGATATTGCGAGGAAACTTTACAATATGTTACTGTATTGTTGTACGTTACATGAATATGAAACATATGTATGCAACCATTACCCTGGTTTTATCTCCTTCTTTTCCTATTGCAGCACTTCACCAACAAACCATGAACGCTCTGCTCCCCGTTCTCCTCGTCGCCATGGCTACGGCGTGCCATGCCACATGCAACCCGACGTGCCCGTCGTCCTGGACGCTGCATAGAGGGAGCTGCTACCGCTACATCCCGGATCGGATGACATGGGATGACGCTGAGGCGCATTGTGCAAGCGACTGCTTGTCGCTAGGTCAGGCACACCTCGCCTCCGTCCACAGCGCTGCCGAAAACGAGTTCGTCTACCAGCTGTTCCGCGAAGTGGCCGGTGATACACCAGACTGGCATGTGAGTTAGTTTCCCTTTATTTACTTTAAAGACATGCAGGTTTACCCATTTGCAAAAGTCATGAAACTCGGCAGAATCATGTAGCCTTGTATCCAAACCATGACGTGTATGGAATCTCGCAATTATAGCCTCACGAACCTTAGCAGAAAAGGGGAAATGGTTACGTTTGAAACGCACCGACCACAATCTCCATTGATAATCGTATTGCCCTTGTCAGTGCGCCATGCGTCCTGAGGTGGACATTGAACGCATTGATCGTATACACTGTGTATAATCTAACATATGTTATACATTGACTTGATGTAAGTTCTTATTATTCATCCAGTCGAGATAAATATATGAAATTCAATAAAAAAAAAAAAACTGGAAATAAACTCGCCAATTATCGGGCGAAGGACGATCCCGATGAAAGGAAGGCTCTTATAATGTTTGAGATTGTGCAGATACGGTGCGCACTGAACTGTGTCCAGCGCGCGAAAGACGGCAAGGAATCTTTTGAATAAGAGGCCTCCGCTTCAACCTGCCGCACGCGTGGGACCGGGCTCTATTCAAAAGATTCCTTGTCGTCCTTGTCGCTCGAAGAAGCCAATTGATAATTGGCGAAACGTCGCATTGGGCGGTTTATTTCCAGTTTTTTTGTTGTTGTTGCTGAATTTCCTTTATGTTTTACATTGACTGTGTATTTACAGATATACCAAGCTTCTTTCAAATCAACCTTTGAACAAAAATACATCAATCTGCTTCTAATTGCATTATGTAATTTGTCATTAAGAGACACATTTTAAGTAGCCTGTAAAAATTAGTATAATCATTGATCACTATGACGTCTTATATTCCCCATACTGAGAATGCTGCTATATGATTGGTCAAGAGTTGATCACGTCATAAAGGGTAGTTTTGCTCATCTGATCACCTGGGAAGAAAAGTTCGTTACACTCTAGGTGATAGTACTTTTTGATTTCGCTGATCCCTTCAATCAATATTTTGAGTACGCGCGAAATAAAAGTGCGTTACACTCGGACTATCAACTGACAGTAGCTCCTCCTGACGCGTCATAACGCGCGTCCTAGTAACGCGTGTTCCCCATGGCAGCGGCTCGGGGTTAGGTAGAGAAGTAAACATTACTTTTGTACGTCAAACTGTCATTTTTGGTATAGATAGTTGGTTTCAGATGTGGAATATAAAGCAAATAATCAACTTTTGGTTTAAGGTATAAATGAGACGAACTTATCACTTCCTCGGCGATCTGAATGTATACGCTATCTTTCCTCAGCTGCGCTTCGGAAAGATAGCTACATCCAGATGGCCTCGGAAGTGATAGTTCGTCCTATCACCCTCACCAACGTTGATTATTTGCTTAATATAACCATTATGACCATAATTTATATAACCCACACCCTAACAGTATGACGCTGCCAATCACAACGACGTCTACGGTGTGTGGCTGGGACTTCACCAGGAGGTCGCTGACGGTCCCTGGGTCTACACCGATGGCTCCGAGGTCGACTACCTTCGATGGAAAAGCAGCGAACCCAACAACAACTACTACAACAACCTCGAGGTAGAGGACTGTGTGCATATCTGGCGCATCAACGACTCATCTGACTCGACAGACAGCGGGCAGCAATGGAACGATATGTTCTGCGGGGAGCTGATGTCATTCGTCTGTAAGATGGCCCCCACCTACACCTAGAGACGTGGAGGCAGGACCCTGTTTCTATGGAGACACTGATGCAATCTTAGTCTTGTTTTATGTCGGATGATTGGATCCCTCCCCGGCCCCCCCCCCCCTCACTTCTCGTTCGACTTTCAACTTCTTTCTTTTTGGTAATGCTGGTTTCTTTCTAAGATGAAGTTAAAAAAGAATGTTACCTATTATCGAACACATTCGGGCAAATGATTGTATCTGAGTACCTCGCAAAATAGGACAGTTTTTTTTTTGATGGTTCTGGTTTTACACATCTGATAATAGTCCATATAGTTTAAACCCAGGAAGATGTTTGGAAAAGTTAAGGTGGGGGTATACTGAACAAAAGGAAGCTTCCAGTTATTCGTTATATCATCATACCGTTGGCCTATACTGCTATCCATTCTGTTTCCACATTCCATAAAACATGACATGGAAATAGTGTCTCTGTTTCTACTATTGCGTGTTTGTTAATGCCAGTGCAGGCTTGAAAGGCGTAATTGTGAATATCGGAGAGAAGGAGTTTATATTGAGAGACGCCCAAGCAAACCCCATGATTGACGCAGATGTGTCCGCCCGTGTATGTGTGTGTGTGTGCGTGTGTGTGTGAATGGGTCTGTGTGTGTGTGCGCGCGCCTGTATGTGTGTGTGTGTGTGCGTGTTTGTGCGTGTGCGTGTTTGTGTGTGTGCGTGTTTGTGTGTGGTGTGTGTGTGTGCGCGCGCGCGTGTATATGTGTGTGTGTGTTTGCGCGCGCGCGTGTGTGTGTGGGTGTTTGTGTGGGTGTTTATGCGTGCGTACGTGTGTGTATGTGTGCATGCGTGTGTTTTTGGATGGGTGAATGTGTGGATGTGTGCGTGTGCGTCAGTGCGTCTATATGGTATGTGCGTATGAGAGTGTGTTTTCGTATGCGTGTTCATTTGTGTATGCGTGTGGACGTATGTGTGCGTATGAACATGTGCGTGTCTGTATGCGTGCATACGTGCATCTCTGTGTGCTCTGATATGGTGATGACGAAGAGAGATATACAAATAAATAAAAGAGAGGAGAGGGAGTCTGTCTTTTCATCTCTCTCTCTCTCTCTCCTCTCTCTTTTCTCTCTCTCTCTCTCTCTTTTTTTTTCTCTCTCTCTCTATCCTTCTATCTCCCTCCTCTCTCTCTCTCTCTCTCTTTCTTATCCTTTCTTCCTCTCCGTCTCACTACTTGATATCACGATACACGTGATAAACAATACTTCAAGCCTGGTCTGTTTGATATTTGTAATCGTAAAAGACTGGTCAATGTTTCATTCTCCTATTTTGTCACTTCGTTGCAAGGCGAGCCGGAAAATCAATAAAAAAAATCTTAGTCTACCACAGTCTACCTTTTTTTAAATAAAAAGCATACAAATAACGTACTTATGCACATTTTCTAATGGATTGTATATGCTGTGTGCACCTTTTCATAACAGTTTCCATGGTTCAAACACACGATAAGAATTACCTCACACTTGACAAGGAAATTGATTTTACAACAACAAAGAATATATTTGCAATAGATGCAAAATGTTCACAATTTTCGTTATACTGTAAATTAGAATGCATTTTGGGAAAATTGATTGAAACGAAGCGCAATAAAATCTTGGGCGAGGTCACGTGATCTGAATAAGCCTGGTAGTTTCCATGGGTTCAGTGCTTTAGGGCTTAGTACAGGAGTGATCAGAAGGTGTAGATTTAATGATGTGAATGAATGTTATGAATATGGGTCATTAATTTATCTGATAGACATCAAAATATGGCGATTTTTGTTTGTGCTTTGTTTTCTGGCACATGTCTTCAACGGACTGAAACACCTTTCTTTCTGATAATTTCGTTCACTAGTAGAAAAAGAGCCTTCCATGACTGTGATAAATGTTGATGCATTTTGACCCCTATGAATGATGCTACATCAATCTGCTTTAGTTCGTTTCCCGCCAGCCGAAAAATACCATAAAATCACATTGTTCTTTTGCTACTTCTTATACCCAAGCAATAGGTCTTATTGGGAACGATAGTGAGTTTGCTGGCTAAACATCATTCTTGAATTATTTCCAAGTTTCCATTTATAACATCACATTCCTTCTGGTCCGTTTGAAATATTTTTAATAGTTTCACATTATTTGTAACAAGTCTGAAACTAAGTTGATGTGTTACAAAAAACAATTTGATATAAATATAAAAAAGTGGTGTGCCCAGAGCAGGTGGACTTCATATTCAACTTGAAGTAAAAGTCACCCTCATCAATATATTGTTGATTCATTTGAACACGTTTGTACTTTGAGTTCCGCCAAAAACATCTATTACACTTGATATTAATCGATTAATTTCTTGATATCAATATTTGGCTTTCTGTATATTACATCTATTGTCTAATTCTAATTCCTATTCCGAATTACATGCGATTGCGTGGTACAATCAAACATATTCGAAGATAAGATGTCCGACAAAACATCTGTACCATTCATTGAAACAAACTGAACAATAAACATGTATCATATTCCTGCTCAGTTCCTGCTCGTTACTGCAGAAGAAGATACACTATAAACTTGATACAGTCTATATTGTCTAATCCAATGTGAAAGAGATCATTAGCAATGATTGGAGATCAGCTGTACCAGTCGTTCTTCTTTATTTGTAGATCACGTTTCTGTTCTTGGCATCTCGTATCTCGCGCTTTCTCTCTCTCTCTCTCTCTCTCTCTCTCTCTCTCTCTCTCTCTCTCTCTCTCCCTCTCTCTCTTTTTTCTTTCTCTCCCCCCTCTCTCTCTCTCTGTCTATTTCTCTCTCTCTCTGTCTATTTCTCTCTCTCTCTTTATCTGTCTCACCTCTCTCTCTCTCTCTCTCGCCCTCTTTTTCCCTCTCTCTCTCTTTCTCTCACTTTCTCTCCCCTCTATCTATCTCTGTATCTGTCTCTCCTTCACTCTCTCTTTCTCTGTTTCTTTCTCTCTCCCTTTCTCTTTCCCCTCCCCCTCTCTCTCTCTGTCACTATCTCTGTCTCTCTCATTTTCTTTCTCTCTCTCTTCCCCCCTCCCTGTCTCTCTGCCTTTCTGTTTCTCTGTCTCTCTCTGTTTCTCTTCTCTCTATGTCTCCTTCTCTCTGTCTCTCCATCTGTCTGTCTCCCCCTCTCTCTCTTATATATTTCTCTCTATGTCTCCTTCTGTCTGTCTCTCCATCTGTCTGTCTCCCCCCTCTCTCTTATATATATCTCTCTCCCTCTCCCTTTCTCTCTGTTTGTGTTTCTCTACCCTTCTTTCATATTTCAATCTCATTTATTTTTATTTATCTGTGTGTTTCTGTGTGTTTTCTGTCCTGTTGAAATAAAGAAAAATGGAAAAAAAACCTCTTAGAATCGGATTGTGGGATAGGATGAGCCTAATTGAGAATATCCTAGATGAAAACCTTGTTGTTTTTTATGATAACCCAACTGGCAGTTAAATGTCCTTGCTTGATTTGACCCGGACTCAAAATGACCTTCGATAAGCCCAACTACACCGCTCCGCAACACTCGAACCTCTCAAACAATCTACCAATCAGCAAACACAAACAGTCGTATTTGCATAAATTTACATATACCATTACCGAAGTGCATTATCGTTATGTTATTTAAGGTACTATCACCGACACGCACATCAGTGACTTCGTCTAGTTTTGACTAGTCAACAACTGATTAACACTCTCTTCAGAGTTCCAGCTTACTAGTTCTCAATAACACAAATTAATTAAAAATCGGAGGATATTCCGGGGAAACTTGACAACATGTTACTGTTGTACGTTACACGAATTTGAAAAATGTACGCAACAATTACCCTGGTTTAATCTCCTTCTTTTCCTATTGCAGCACTTCACCAACAAACCATGAACGCTCTGCTCCCCGTTCTCCTCGTCGCCATGGCTACGGCGTGCCATGCCACATGCGACCCGACGTGCCCGTCGTCCTGGACGCTGCATGTAGGGAGCTGCTACCGCTACATCCCGGATCGGATGACATGGGATGACGCTGAGGCACACTGTGCAAGCGACTGCTTGTCGCTAGGTCAGGCTCACCTCGCCTCCGTCCACAGCGCTGCCGAGAACGAGTTCGTCTACCAGCTGTACCGCGATATGGCCAGCGAGACTCCGGACGGGCGAGTGAGTTAGTTTCCGTTCATTAACTTTAAAGACATGCAGGGTTGCTCATTTGCAAAAAATCATGAAACTCGGCAGAATCATGTAGCCTTGTATCCTAACCATGACGTGTATGAAATCTCACAATCATAGCTTCACGAACCTTCGCAGAAAAGGGGAAATGGTTACGTTTGAAACGCACCGACCACAATATACAAATGATTCGCAGGTATGATCATAGTGGGTCGGTAGGAATTGTTTGCACAAGGTAACTATGGAACTGTTAAACCCACTCGGCGAAGCCGAGTGGGTTTATAGTAGTTTCCATAGTTACCGCGTGCAAACAATTCCACCGACTCACGAAATAAACCTGCGTATCATCTGTTTTATAGAATAGGCATTGTTACACCCCCAAAAATCCAAAAAAAAAAAAAAAATTAAAAGAATTTACCGGACGCATGAATTTTTTTTTTACCGGATGCATGGTTATTGACCAATCAGATTGCAGAGATCCATCTTCATCATCAATGATCATGATCAATGATTGGAATCATCAACATCTCCCAAGACTGAAAATTATTGAAATATCACGTAGAGAAGTGTCCAAATAACACAGCTAAAATATGAGATGATTTTCCTCATAGACAATGTCAAGTGGAGAAATAGAGTCTGCATGTATAGAACTACCATTAATCACGCTTTAATTTGATAACAATCATTCAAACGACGTAGTTATATCAGGAAAGACAGATTAACTGCGAATGTCCAGGATGGCATCGAGTTCCCAAATGAACGTATTCGCAATGCACGTTAGTAGGCAAATCACAGCAGCACCGTCTCCACAGTGCTGCGACAGCGTAGAATTCAGTCATGAGTTTGTCCATTTCTCCGTTCGAAATATCTTCCAAATTTACGTGTTTCACTTCTACAAAGCGTTTAAATGTAGACAATGAGTATTCGATGCTTTGAGTTGAATTTGCACTTACTGAAAGCGTCTGAATCGTCCAAAATTTGTTTCAATTCTTCATCTAAGTTTATCGGAGTTTCTCGAGATTCATGGGTGCCGCCATTAGCGTAAGCAACATTGGTATCGATCATATCAACTCTCGGTATCGCGATATCATGTTGATATCGTGTTGATATCGCGTGCTGCCAGTAAAAAAAAAATACACGGCAATTACGGGTAAATTAACCAATCAGATTGCAGAGATTCTGACACCCATTCAGATAATTGATAATCGTATTAATCGTATTATCGTATTGATAATCGTATTACCCTTGTCAGTGCGCGATGCGTCCTGAGGCGGACATTGAACGCGTTGATCGTATACACTGTGTTGCGGATCTCAGCGGACAGCGGTCTCAGGACTTACGTTTCAGACTTTTTCTTTTTATGAACTGAAGGATTTCTGTCATGGGGGCGTGAGTAAGATATACATGTACGTGTCAGAGCCCTATATATCTATATAGGGCTCTAGTCCACATGTTAATTGGAATAAGTGGTTTTATTTTCCGTAGCATGCCTTAGTAAAGATTTTTTTTCTGAGAATCGGGGAGAGGGGGGGGGGGGGGGGGGTTGGAGGAGCAACTAACATCTGCTATATATTGACTGTGTATTTTTGGATATACCAAGCTGCTTTCAAATCAACCTTTGAACAAATATTCATCAATCTACTACTAATTGCATTGTATAATTTGTCATTAAGAGACACATTTTAAGAAGCCTATAAAAATCAGCATCCTCACTGATCACTATGACGTCATATAACCATTATAACCATATTATAACCACACCCCTAACAGTATGACGGTGTGTGGCTGGGGCTTCACCAGGAGGTCGATGACGATCCCTGGGTCTACACTGACGGCTCCGAGGTCGACTACCTGCGATGAAAGAGCAACGAACCAAACAACCGCAACGGGAATGAGGACTGCGTGCATATCTGGCGCATCAACGACTCATCTGACTCGGCAGACGGCGGGCAGCTTTGGAACGATCTGCCCTGCGAGGAGCTGATCTCGTTCGTCTGTAAGATGGCCCCCACCTACACCTAGAGCCGTGGAGGCAGGACCCTGTTTCCATGGAGACACTGATGCAATCTTAGTCTTGTTTTTATGTCGGATGATTGGACCCCCCCCCCCCCTCCCTTCTCGTTCGACTTTACACTTCTTTCTTTTTGGTAGTTCTGGTTTCTTTCAAGGATGAATTTTTTTTTTTAATGTTACCTATTATCGAACACATTCGGGCAAATGATTGTATCTGAGTACCTCGCAAAATAGGACAGTTTTTTTTCTTGATGGTTCTGGTTATACACATCTGATAATAGTCCATATAGTTTAAACCCAGGCAGATGTTTGGAAAAGTTAAGGTGGGGTATACGGAACAAACATAATGTGGGTGTGTTTTGGGGTGGGTGAATGTGTGGATGTGTGCGTGTGTGTCAGACTAGTGCGTCTATGGTGTGCGTATACGTGTGTGCTTATATGAGTGTGTGTTTGTGTATGCGTGTGTATTTGTGTGTGCGTGTGTGTTTGTGTATGGGTGTGGACGTGTGTGTGTATGAATATGCGCGTGTCTGTATGCGTGCATAGGTGTACATCTGTGTTTGTGTATGTTTGCGTGCTCTGATATGGTGATGGCGAAGAGAGATAAAAAAATAAATAAAAAAGAGAAGGAGAGGGAGAGAGTCTCTCTCTCTCTCTCTCTCTCTCTCTCTCTCTCTCTCTCTCTCTATCTATCTATCTCTCTCTCTATCATCCTTTTCTTCCTCTCTCTCCGTCTCACTACTTGGTATCACGATACACGTGATAACGAATACTTCAATTCAACCCGCCTATCACCTCCACTATAGTGTATCACGTGTCAAAAAAACTACCCAATCAGCATGCATACATACCGTATGTGATTTACATGACTTCATATTGTTTACCCCTCTCAGTATCAAGTACCAAATGCAATTGACTTGTCTGTTTTACATACGCAGGTGGCCGAGTTAATAATAGTGTTAATACACTAACGGCCACCTAAACCTCATTACTTGGTTTTTACCCTAAGCCGGATCAGCGTTCCTGCGTCTTTCTCATGATTTGCTTTTATTGCACAGTGGATATTAGAAGGTATTGGAAGATAAACAGACCCACAGCAATTTGGAAACAGACCAGTTTTTATCAACGTACGATCTCATTGTTATTTTAAGCAAGATTTATGAAAATACAGATCAACTAAATGCTGTTTCACCTCTGGTACGGATATCAAGAAAGCGTTTGATTGAAAATGATTTCCTTAGATATAATACCATGGATAGTTTGATGGATACCAAGTTCTCTAGAGGTTCGCAAACAATATAATGGATTTTCAAAATAAAAAATAGATGTATGCAGGTGTCCATCAAGGCACTCAAATCCTGTTGTATCCTGAAGCTTGTAAAGAGTGCAAACTGTCATTATTTTAAGATAGATGAATCACTTAAGTACAAATTTTCTCAACATTATCACAACACTCAATTATTTGTCAGAACTGGGTTTCCGCCCCCCCCCCCCCCAAAAAAAAAAAAAAAAAAAAAAATCTTTACGTCACATCACCATTTTTTAGTAGTATAAATTCTGGAGAAAAAAAACAAAGACATATTCCAAAATAGTCCACTTCATCTTTTGGTTAATGTAATCAACCAACTCTCGTTATCATATTTCAGTGTATTTACGACCTTCAGGATTTGTGCATAATAATCTTCCTGTTTTTTTTAATTGTGATGTATTGGAGAGAGGAGATTCTGCAAGAAAATGGTTTAATTAAGAATCAAGTGACATGGTTTTATATTTACATCATATTTACTCAAAACTACCATTACGCAATACGTGAACTTTTCCCCGTATATCATTAACTATGTGTGAATTTTACGCTAACCATTTATTGTTAACATGATCAATTCAATTTTTAAACAGCCATTCACGAACTTGTATGAAAGGACTTCTAATTGACCACTATTGAGTAAGGATCAATCGAATAAAAGATGCAATATGTTTACTTTCGTCATACTTTCTAAAGCCTTATTATAACATGCATAATCTATGAACGCCAACCCTTTATTGCAAACAATCATGATCCATTTAATCATTGTATTTGTATGAAGTGACATCTAATAAACTATTATCTAATTGAATTGAATCGATTTAACTCTTTTTGTGCCAGATTAATTGCAGCTCTCGGAAAAGTGTAAGTATTCATCGTTCAAGATGCCTCTATCATGTCTATAACGCGTAAAGGGTTAAATAAACGAACTAGAACCAGTTGGTTATTCCAACAGGTTTCAACTTGTTTTTTCCTTCTGGGTGTTTTTCCGTCTACCTGCCTTCGTGCATGTCTGTATGTCTCATTCTGTGTGTTTGTCTCTCCGTCCTTCTTCCTCCCACTCGATGCTCTTTTCTCACGTTACCTAGAGTTTATAATGCACGTGGCAAAAGATAAGACTCTTTGCTTTAATCCATCACGCCTACCGCCTTCGCAATGAAACCACACCTCTACGAATGTACCCAATCAGCGTTTCACAAATGTATGTAGAGATTTCCGGTACTTCTCACGAGTGATCTTACCAGCATATAACCCTCTCAATATCAACAACCAAGCACGAATAACAAGGACATTCAGATTTACACCCTTAGGTGCTATCGGTAATCAGAGGGTTAACACACAAAGTACCAGCGATTTCAAATCCACGTTAAACGTCATGATTATTTTAGTTTGACATCAGACACTTTCAAGAAGCTCGACTATCACCACCGCAATACTCGAATGTTTTGACCCTTAACCAGATCAACGTTTCTGCTTTTTTTCTCATCTTGGTATTAATTTGTCCGTATGTCTGTCTGTCTGCCAAGAAGGAAAAAATAATTTCAAAAAGACCAGTTGGACCAAGTGCATTTCAAGTGATAATTCTGAAAATTTCGAAGGGATTTGACCAGTTGGACCAGTTAATTTGACCACTTAATATGATTTGCTTTGATTGCACAGTGGTTATTAGAAGATATTGGGACATAAACTGACCCACAGCAATTTGAGGACAGACCAGTTTTTATCAACGCACGATCTCATTGGTCTTTGAAACAAGATTTATGAAAAATGCAGATCAACTAAATGCTGTTTCACCTCTGATACGGATTTCAAGAAAGCATTTGATTGAAAATGATTTCCTTAGATATAAAATCATGGATAGTTTGATGGATACCAAATTTTCTAGAGGTTCGCAAACAATATAATGGATTTTTAAAATAAAAAATAGATGTTTATCATACAGGTGTCCCTTAAGGCACTCAAATCCTCTCCTAACCTGAAGCTTGTAAAGAGTGCAAGCTGTCATCATTTCAAGATAGACGAATCACTTAAGTACAGACTCTTCTCAACATTATTACAACACCTAAAAATATTTGCCAGAACTGGCTACCACCCCCCAAAAATAGCAACAAACAAACAAGCAAACAAACAAACAAACATAGAACACCAAACATCTTTACGTCACATTACCATTTTCCAACAGAATAAATTCTAAAGAAAAAAACCCAGACATATTCTAAAAAAGTCCACTTCATCTTTGTGTCAATTTAACCAACCAACTCTCGTAATCACATATCAGTGTATTTACGAGCTTCAGGACTTGTGTATGATAATCTTCCTGTTTTTTTAATTGTGATGTATTGGAGAGAGGAGATTCTACAAGAAAATGGTTAAATTATGAATCAAGTGACATGGTTTTATATTTACATCATATTAACTCAGAACTACACTTACGCAATGTGAACTTTTCCCCCTTTTTTAAACTGTATCATGAGCTATGTTTGAATTTTACGCCAACCATTTATTGTTAACATGATCAATTCAATTTTTAAACAGCCATTCACGAACTTGTATGAAAGGACTTCTAATTGACCACTATTGAGTAAGAACTAATCGAATAAAAGATATGTTTACTTTCGTCATACTTTCTAAAGCTGTATTATAACATGCATAATCTATGAACGCCAACCCTTTATTGCAAACAATCATGATCCATTTAATCATTGTACTTGTATGAAGTGACATCTAATAAACTATTATCTAATCGAATTGAATCGATTTAACTCTTTTTGTGCCAGATTAATTGCAGCTCTCAGAAAAGTATGAGTATTCATCGTTCAAGATGCCTCTATCATGTCTATAACGCGTAAAAGGTTCAAGAAACGAAGTAGAACCAGTTGCTTATTCCAACAGGTTTCAACTCGTTTTTCCCTTCTGGGTGTCTCTCCGTCTACCTGCCTTCGTGCCTGTCTGTATGTCTCACTCTGTATGTTTGTCTCTCCGTCCTTCTTCCTCCCACTCGATGCTCTTTGCTCACGTTACCTAGAGTTTATGATTCACGTACGTGGCAAAGGATAAGACTCTTTGCTTTAATCCAACACGCCTACCGCCTTCGCAATGAAACCACACCTCATACGTATGTATGTAGAGAATTCCGTCAACTAGGTACTACTTGTGGGTAATATTACCAGCATATAACCCTCTCAATGCCAACAACCAAGCACCAATAGAAAGGGCATTCAGATTTACACACGAAAGTCTTAAAGTTAATGAGAGGGTTAACACACAATCAGCGACTTAAAGATGTTAAACGTCACGGTTATTTTAGTTTGACATCAGACACCCCTAAGAAGTTCGACTACCACCTCCGCAATATTCGAATGTCTCCATCAATCTACCAATCAGCAGACATGACTATAGTCGTATTTGCATATACATAATCATACAATAGTGCAAGAATAATTATTTGTGATGCCAATTGGTATATAACTCACTACCACCGACATAGATATTATTGACTTCATCTCGTTTTGACTAGTCAGTAACTTATCAACACTCTCTTCAGAGTTGCAGCTTTGAACAAGGTATGTACATATTTTCTACTAAGTACTGTTCAACAGTCTCATCAGACGGTAAATAGACAAAAATCGCAATTTCTTGGACAATATTTCTTCAACAAACAGCTAATCTATGTGCCATCTTTACTTTTGCAATTGTTTGTTTTGGGGGGTCTTCCGTCTTATAAGACACAGACATGTAACACGAAAAAAAGAGGAATCATGAATCAATATCACCAGTCTGAGCACATTTTCATTGGCTCCTCATCCAGTCATGTTTCCAGTTTATTTTTTCCCACTAACGTATTAATGTTTCCATCAGTTTGCTCCATCATATCTCATTGAATTGTATAAGGACAGCACAAACCAGAAAGAAAATTTCATTATATCGAACAAAGTCATTATTCTATGTCTCGCAAATTCTTGCAAGTTCATTTTCAGCTTCAAATACAAGGTCAGCTACAAATACAAATACAAGGTCATTTGCAGCTACCTATGCCAGATAACCTCAGACACTTTGCAACATATCAAAAGTTCCGAAGTAATTTGCAAAGATATTTGTTTTGTTCTTGTAGATATCGTAACTGAGTGCACCACTTATATTCCTTTTGTAATCTGCTAGATACCGGCACTAATGCCTATATGCTATGCGTTATACAAACATTTTTGATTTTGATTAAAATTATTATTATTATTATTATTATCATAATTATTGTGACCGTCTTAAATGTACTCATAGTTACTACTTCATTCCCGATTCAGATTAGTGAAAGTGTAAAGACCATATCAGACGACACGAGTTTGCCACGACTCTCTGCAGTGGTAAGGGTTTGCGACTGGAAATGTGACGTCACATTCTGGTACAAATCCACTGATTGCGTACTGCGATTCAGCCAGTCGCAGAGGTGTTCCATTGATCGGATCATGTGGTCTGCGGTGGCTTCCAAGGGCTGAAATCCGACAAAAGAATGCGGCACTCCTCTATTCGTTCTCAAAATGTTCATATCAAACTTGGTAACTGTCTTAATTGTGGCGTCATTTTATTTTTTATTTCTCATTTTTATCTGGTATACAAGTAAATTAAATAACCACTTTTCAAATGTTTTTGAAATAGGCTTTTTCCGTGGTTAGGGTTAAAAACATGATTTTATTATTGTAAGTTACAATTCTTGAACATAGTGATGTAATCGTTATCCTAATCGTTAACCACCTCGACCTTACGGCACCAATATTGCACTACAGCAATTCAAGCCATGAACGCCCTGCTCCCCGTTCTCCTCGTCGCCATGGCTACGGCGTGCCATGCCACATGCAACCTGACGTGCCCGCCGTCCTGGACGCTGCATGACGGGAATTGCTACCGCTACATCCAGGATCGCATGACATGGGGTGCGGCTGAGGCGCACTGTAAAAGCGAGTGCGTGTCGCAAGGTCAGGCACATCTCGCCTCCGTCCACAGCGCTTCCGAGAACGAGTTCGTCTACAAGCTCTCCCGCGATGTGGCTGGCGATACTTCGGACTGGGTGAGTTGTTTTCCCTTCATATTGCCAACCAAAATTAATGTTGATGCCGGATGTAGGGGAAAGTGGGGTACAACGGACCACCTAACTTTGGCTCGTCATATCTCTGTCATAGAGAATGCCCCAAGTTTTTTAAGGGCAACGTAAGATAGGATGTGGTGAAACCTACAGACACGACAGAGGCCCATGTTCATTTTCTTCTGAACCCAATAGTTTTTCTTGAAAATGATGCTCAAAGAATTTTTGAGAGATGGTCCGTTTTACCCTATGGATTGGGTAAAAGGGACCCAGGTATACGGACAAAAGGGACTACTTTGGTCCGTCGTCAGATTTTCCAATGATTCTGTGGAAATGGCAAATTCTTCACAAAAAACACCTGAAGGTCTATAGACCTTTAAATAATATCAGGTACCACCCCCCCCCCTAACCCATTTTGTGTTTAGCACTGTATAAACGACATATTTTCTCAACTGGAGACGAAACTTTTGTCAGCTCCTTCTCTTTAGAAGACGAATTATGCAATAATGTCATATTTATGCACAGTGCAGGCGATTCACGGAGATAAATGGGGTGGGTCCGTCTTACCTAAGGGGTCTATTTTACCCCACCGCGGACAGTCTCGAGTTAAACTTCTTAGTACCATGGCTGTAATACATGTATACAAACTCAATAGGCTTTCCATTGCTTGGTACTTAGAGGGTTAAATGGGGGCCCACTGGACAAAGTTATGCGGTGTTGGCCCGCATCGCATTTCAGCATATAGAATGCCGAGTGCATGGTGTGATTTGCCTTCTCCGAGACTGGGTCGGGTTTTAAACCGGGTGATCTCGGCGTGTTCACACTCGTATCTATCGCGGGTCAGAACCAATAATCAGGTACAATAGGTCTTGAGAGGCAGTAATCTGTATTGTCTAGAGTGTGTAGGTATAGTGTAGCTGACAAATGTATTCCTTCTTGATTTTGTTTGAAGACTTACGGAGGGAGGTAAGTTGACAGCGTAGAGTGTCGTAACCATTAATGATTCGATTTCTTACCCCCCCCCCCCCTCCCCCCCCTCCCCCCCCCCCCCACACATTCCTAACAGGATAACACTGTAAATCCAGCGGTCGCCTACGGCATGTGGCTGGGGCTTCACCAGGAGGTCGCTGACGGTCCCTGGGTCTACACTGACGGCTCCGAGGTCGACTACCTGCGATGGAATAGGAACGAGCCCAACAACGACTACTACGGCCGCAACGAGGACTGCGTACAAATGTGGCGCCTCTCCGATTCTAATTCCGACTCCTGGTACGAGCAGACGTGGAACGATATGATCTGCGAGGAGCCGATGTCGTTCGTCTGCAAGATGGCGGCTACCGTGACCTTCGACTAGAGCTGTAGAGGCAGGATCATGTCTCCATGGAGACACTGATGCGATCCTAGTCTTGTTTACATCTTGGTAGATGATTGGATTTCTTTGTATTTTTCCTTTCTTGTTTGACGTTAAAATTCTTTGTTGTCGGTATAGTTCTGGTCAGCTGGTCACACTAATGCGAGCATAGCATCCTTTAGAACCCATTGACCATGTTGACATTAGATGGCTAGTTTCTTCAAGGATGAGAAAAGGGAGAGTTACAGATTATAAAACACATTCGATGATTGTATCTTAGTACCTCGCAAAGAAGAAACGTGTTTTGTTTTCTAAGCTGTGGTTATACACAGCTGAGCTTATAGTTTAAACCCAGGTAGATGTTTGGAAAAATTAAGGTGGGGTATAAAAACCCAAAGAAACTTCCAGTTATTCGTTATAATCGTGAATGTAATGACTACCGTCGGTCTATATCACCATCCATTTGGAGTCCACATTAATTTCATCAAGCATGACATGGACATGGTGTCCAAATGGAACAGTACAACATATAACCCATGGAAATCATATATCTGTAAAGTGCGTGTTTTTTTTAATGTCAGTGTAGGATTGTACGGTGTGAGTTCAACTACTGTGAATATGGGAGAGAAGGAGCTTATTGAGAGACCCCCTATGATTGATGCCGATGTGTCTACCCGTGTGCGTATGTGTGCGTGTGTGTGTATGTGTGTGTGTGTTTGTGTGTGTGTTTGTGTGTGTATGTGTGTGTGTGCGTGCGTGTGTGTGTGTTTGTGTGTATGTGTGTATGCGTGTTTGTGTGTATGTTTATGTGTATGTGTGTGCGTGTGTGCGTGTTTGTGTGTGTGTGTTTGTGTGGGTGGGTGTTTATGCGAGCGTATGTGTGTGTATGTGTGCGTATATGTGCGTGTGTGATGTGGGTGGGTGAATGTGAACGACCAGGATAATATATTTTATCACCTCATTCAGAATGCTATAGATATAATGTGGAATTTTATCTCTTAGTGGGCTATTTTTTTGTCACTTTAACTGGTCGGCAATTTTGCCGATGCATTACCGATAGCTGCGGGAATCGCTCAAATAACATGAATAATGCGGCATTTGCCTCCGTTTTTGCGCTTATTTTGCGGCTTTTTCGCGGATCGAGACCTAGTAATAATACCCCAATATTGCGGTAAGCGAATCTTATAAGCCCCATACCATATACCGTTATTACACCCCAAAAGCCGTAATGTTGCGGTGTTTTGGACAGCTGGACTCTCTCCAAACCAATAGTGACATGTTTCGCTCAGCCATACGAGCGGTAGGATTACCCACACGCACATACAAACACACGCACACATACACATAAACACCCACACACACACACATATATACACACACACATACACACACACGCACACACAAACACACAAACACACACACATACACACAAACACACACACACACATACACACACACGCACACACTCACAAACACACACACATACACACAAACACGCACACAAACAAACACACATACACAAACACACACATATACACAACACACGCGTACACACAAATACACACACAAATACACACACAAACACACAAACATACACACACACACATACACACACACGCACACATACGCACACGGGTAGACACATCGGCATCAATCATAGGGGGTCTCTCAATAAGCTCCTTCTCTCCCATATTCACAGTAGTTGAACTCACACCGTACAATCCTACACTGACATTAAAAAAAACACGCACTTTACAGATATATGATTTCCATGGGTTATATGTTGTACTGTTCCATTTGGACACCATGTCCATGTCATGCTTAATGAAATTAATGTGGACTCCAAATGGATGGTGATATAGACCGACGGTAGTCATTACATTCACGATTATAACGAATAACTGGAAGCTTCATTTTGTTCCGTATACCCCACCTTAACTTTTCCAAACATCTGCCTGGGTTTAAACTATATGGACTATTATCAGATGTGTATAACCAGAACCATCAAGAAAAAAAAAACTGTCCTTCTTTGCGAGGTACTCTCAGATACAATCATTTGCCCGAATGTGTTTGATAATAGGTAACATTCTTTTTTAACTTCATCCTAGAAAGAAACCAGAACTACCAGCAACAGAAGAGAAGGGGGGGGGGGGACCAATCATCTACCGACATGACAACAAGACTAGTATTGCATCACTGTCTCCATGGAGACAGGGTCCTGCCTCCACGGCTCTAGGTGTAGGTGGGGGCCATCTTGCAGACGAACGACATCGGCTCCTCGCAGAACATATCGTTCCATTGCTGCCCGCTGTCTGTCGAGTCAGAGGAGTCGCTGGTTCGCCAGATATGTACGCAGTCCTCTACCTGGAGGTGGTTGTAGTAGTTGTTGTTGGGCTCGTGGCTCTTCCATCGCAGGTAGTC
Source organism: Arbacia lixula (assembly GCA_963669155.1). NCBI lineage: Eukaryota > Metazoa > Echinodermata > Echinoidea > Arbacioida > Arbaciidae > Arbacia > Arbacia lixula. The sequence goes on along the minus strand of OZ022582.1, from coordinate 421,862 downwards.
GACCTCCGAGCCGTCGGTGTAGACCCAGGGACCGTCAGCGACCTCCTGGTGAAGCCCGAGCCACACACCGTAGACGTCGTTGTGATTGTCAGCGTCATACTGTTAGGGTATGGGTTATATAAATTATGGTCATAATGGTTATATGACGTCATAGTGATCAGTGATGATGCTGATTTTTATATAGGCTTCATAAATTGTGTCTCTTAATGACAAATTACACAATGCAATTAGAAGCAGGTTGATGTATTTTTGTTCAAAGGTTGATTTGAAAGAAGGTTGGTACATCCTAAAATACACTGTCAATGTATAACATATGTTAGATGTCCCCCCCCCCATCGCCCCCCCCCCCCCCCCTTCCCAGAATTCCCAGGTCATCATTTTGGTTGGCAATATCGGTTTATGTGAATGAAGGGAAATCAACTCACATGCCAGTCCGGAGTATCGCCAGCCACTTCGCGGAACAGCTGGTAGACGAACTCGTTCTCGGAAGCGCTGTGGACAGAGGCGAGATGTGCCTGACCTTGCGACACGCACTCGCTTGCACAGTGTGCCTCGGCGGCACCCCATGTCATGCGATCCGGGATGTATCGGTAGCAATTCCCGTCATGCAGCGTCCAGGACGGCGGGCACGTCAGGTTGCATGTGGCATGGCACGCCGTTGCCATGGCGACGAGGAGAACGGGGAGCAGGGTGTTCATGGCTTGCTGTAAGGTCGAGGTGGTTAACGATGAGGTTAACGATTGCATCACTATGTTCAAATATTGTAACTTGCAATAATAAAATCATGTTTTCAAGTTGCCACGGAAAAAGCCCTTGTCAAAAACATTTGAAAAGTGGTTATTGAATTTACTTCTATACCAGAAAAAAGTGTATAACGCATAATCATTGAATGTCTCTGGCAGAATGCTACAGGAATATAAATGGTGCACTGGGTTCATAGCTTTTGACGACTTTTGATGTGATAAATATGTTACACATAGCGGATAAGTTGCTAGTGATAATCGTTTGTCTTGCAATGTATCGTCATCGGAATCTAAAAAGATCACGACGTTTCGTGCGCCGCTGCAACACTTCGTCAGGTGTTCTACAAAATTGTAGTAAGTAGGGTTCAAATACCCTTTGGTAAGTGCAGCTAGTTTCGGTTAGTTATTCCATGTGAAAATGACCTTTCCCTGTAAATACATGCGGATCAGAATATAATGACGTGGTACTATAGAATAGAATACTCTTTCTGGTTTGTACTGTCTCAAATATTCAGTGAGATATGATGGAGCAAATCTAGTGAAAGAATCTTAAGTTGTATAAATGTGCTAAGACTGGAGATATTGATTCATGCTTCTTTTGCCATGTTACAAGTTGCGCTGCTGACTTTTAAATGACTCAACATTCATGTGTTTAATAAAATAGAGTACCAAAAGGCAAGCTGTTACAAAAGTCATGATGGAACATAAGAAAGACAACTATGTTTTAGATGTTTGTTGATAGACTTGTCCAAGAAACTGCAAGTAAACAAATAATCAACGTTGGTGAAGGTGATGGGATGAACTATCACTTCCGAGGCGATCTGGATGTAGCTATCTTTCCGAAGCGCAGCTGAGGAAAGATAGCGTATACATTCAGATCGCCGAGGAAGTTGTAGTTCGTCTCATTGCCTGAAACCAAAAGTTGATTATTTGATTTGTATTCCACATCTGAAACTAACTATCTATACCAAAAATGACAATTTGACGTACAAAAGTAATGTTTACTTCTATACCTAACCCCAAGCCGCTGCCATGGGAAACACGCGTTAGGATGCGCGTTAATTAGGACGCGCGTTTAATTAGGACGCGCATTATGACGCGCGTTTGGACGCGTTAGTGGGAGCTGATAGTCCGAGTGTAACGCACTTTTATTTCGCGCATACTCAAAAAATTGATCACGCGCTAGGACTGTGAGGAGTGAAGAGATCAGCGAAACCAAAAAGTACTATCATCTAGAGTGTAAGGAACTTTTATTCTCAGGTGATCTGATAGGAAAAATTACGCCTCATCACGTGATCAACTCTTGACCAATCATATAGCAACATTCTTAGTATGTGGAATATAATTTTACCTATTTACCGTCTGATGAGACCGTTTAACAGTACTTGGTATACAAAAATGTACTTACCTCGTTAATAAGCTGCAACTCTGAAGCGAGCGTTAATATGTTGCTGACTGGTCAAAACTAGAGGAAGTCACTGATATATACCAATTGGTATCAGAAATCATTTAAGCAACATTGTGAGTATGTATGCAAATACGATTATAACCATGTCTGCTGATTGGTAGATTGTTGGAGACGTTCAAGTGTTGCGGAGGTGGTAGTTGAGCTACTTGAAGAGTGTCTTATGTCCAACTAAAATAGTCATGATGTTTAACGTGCATTTAAAGTCGCTGGTACTTTGTGTGTTAACCCTCTGATTACCGTTAGCACCTAACGGTGTAAATTTGAATGCCCTTGTTATTGGTGCTTAGTTGTTGGCATTGAGAGGGTTATATGCTGGTAATATCACTCATGAGAAGTACCGGAAATCTCTACATACAGTCGTGAAACGCTGATTGGGTACATTTGTGGAGGCGTGGTTTTATTGCGAAGGCGGTAGGCGTGTTGGATTAAAGCAAAGAGTCTTATTCTTTGCCACGTTCAGTATAAACTCTATGCAACGTGAGCAAAGAGCATCGAGTGGTAGGAAGAAGGACGGAGAGACAAACATACAGACTGAGACATACAGACAGATACGCAGGCAGGTAGATGGAGAGACACCCAGAAGGAAAAAAAAGATGTTAAAACCATTTGAAGATCCAACTGGTTCCAGTTGGCAATTTAATTTAGTTTAACTCAATCTATGGTGGTATTAGACGTCCCTTTATACAAGTACGTGAATGGCAGTGGGATTGAATTCATCATGTTTATTTGATGGATTGATCATGTATACGGTTGGCGTATATGCGTGTTATAATACAGTTTAAAAAGTATGACAAAAGTTAACATATTGCATTATCGTTATGAGTAAGTATGAAATGAAAAAAATCTTGAAGCTTGAAAATGTGTACTTTAATTAACTTGATTATGAGAGTTGGTTGATTTAATTAAACAAAAAAAATGAAGTGGACTATTTTGGAATATGCCTGTCTTTATGTTGTTGAATTTATACAGGTGGACAATGGTAATGCGACGTAAAGACTTCGGGTTCTGCTTTTTTTTTTCTTCTTTTTTTCCGTTTTGTATTTTGTATTTTTCATGTTTAAAGGGCTAACCGACCCTTACAGGTACTTGCACCTTCTCGGGTAGCCCTCGCATTTTATTGTCATTGTAGTTATTGTTTGTATATATGTTTTGTTTTTGTTTTCCTATGAGAAATACATTTGAATTGAATTGAATTTTGGGCGGTAGCCACCTCTAGCAAATAATACTGGGTGTTGTGATAATGTTTAGAAAAGTGTGTAAGTCTATCTTTAGATTTTATTGTAAAAGTATTGGCTAATATCATTTTGACGACTCTTCGTGTATTGATTCAACCCCATTGCTGTGAAGTGAGACAACTATGAAAATCAAAGGCACAATATTTCAAAATTGGTCGTATGTATGGAATATAATACGGCCACCAAATCCTGTGAGGGCAAGTCGTATTTTTTAATATGGGCGGAAATCGCACCCCGAAGGTGTGGGGGGGGGGGGGGAGGGGGCATTTTTTTTCTCAAGAAGTCGCTCAACGGGGGTGGGGGGAGGGGGAGAGGACCGAAAATAGTGGAGGGGACATCTGATATTGTGTCCCCCCCCCCTCTTCGAATTGGTGGGGGACACGTCCCCCCTGGATTTCCGCCCATGATTTTTAAGCATATGCATAATTATTTCTATTATTATGTCGTTTAGAAATTATTCGACATGAATTATGTACAATGGTCCTCAAAATTATTCATACTCTAAGTGATATTTGTGATTTTTCATGTTTGTGATGAAATCAATGCATTTTGTCAAGTTTCTCTATGATTTATATGTTACCTGTGATGCTGTCAATATTATGCAATTTTATGAGATAATATAGATGTTAATTATGCAAGTGACCCTCAAGACACTCGAAGTGGGCCTATTCTCTTCTTAATGATGATATATATATATATATATATATATATATATATATATATATATATATATATGAATGTCAGGAGGCCGGAATTCCACTTATGTTGATGAATATGTATGACCTTAGTGCAATGTCGTAAAGTAGAAATCATAACTTCAACCAGTATTTACTAAATTTTGCAAAATTTTTCATCTAAAAATATGTCTCTTTATCCATCCAAGTGTTCCACAATGCAAGTTGTACTCATAAGAAATCCTCGACAGCAACAATATACAAATATTAGTGACTCAAAGTGCAATACTGTAATGTCGAAAAGCACAAATATTTATCCGTTTTGTCTTACAATCAAAGTTATAATGGGGCCTACATACTGAAGTATTCTTTTTTACGTGTATCATGATATCAATTTCAAGAGAGAGAGAGAGAGAGAGAGAGAGAGAGAGAGAGAGAGAGAGACAGACAGACAGAGACAGAGAGACAGAGAGACAGGCAGACAGACAGACAGACAGACATGAGGGTGTGCTTGATATCTATGAAAAAATGCTTATGCCCCCTTAAACATGATTAAACTTCGGAGTTATGAACATGCATCTGGCTCATCAACACAAATTAGAAACAATGAAAGCCCAACATTTACCCCTGTGGAGAACCACCATTAACATAGTCTGACCAATGGGTCCATATATGGTAAATGCTTTGTGAAGAACATGAATTTAATACTGTAAATTGTATTCGATCAGAACTGTGAAACTGTGTATGATATAGAATCTTTCTTTTTTCCCTCTCTACACCCCCTCTCTTTTTTATCTATCTTTATCTCTATCTCTCTCTCTCTCTCTTTCTTCGTCATCACACATTATCAGAACACAAGAAATTACAAATACACAACATCTGCCAGCACCCGCTCACACATACACACATACACTCACAGATGTACACATATACACACATACACACACATATACACACGAACATGTGCATTCGCACACATACGGTACGTAAACACATGCACAAACACACACAAACATATATGTACACACAAAAACGCACGCACATCCGCACAAAAAACATGGACGCACATGCACAAATACACACACGTACGCACGCTTAAACTCCCACACGAATACCCACACACACACGCACGCACACACCTACGATGGAAACATATTGGCATCCATTATGCGTTTTGTTTGTGGTCTCTCAATAAACACCTTCTTTCCGATATTCATACTGTAATGACAAAGAACACGCAATAGTAATATTAATTTCATGGGTTGTGTGTTTTATTGTCCATTTGGACTCCGAGTGAACAGTGATATAGGCCTAAAATAGTTATTACATTGATGCCAAAATAAATAACGGTAGTTAGTTTTTGTTCATACCCCCCCCCCCCCCCCCCCTCCTCCACCTCCACATTCCTCAATAACTACCTGGGATTAAACTATGGACTATGATCAGGCGTGTATAACCAGAGGCTCAAGAAAAAAAAAGTCAGTTCCTTCTTTGCGAGGTACTCTCAGATACAATCATTTTCCCGAATGTATTTGATAGTTATGTGACTTGTTTTCGCATCCAATCTACCGTCAACAGGTTCTAAACAAGGCTATGTTTGCATTAGTGTAACCAGCTGACCAGAACTACCGACAAGAAAGAAGTTTAACGTCAAACGAGAAAGGGGAGAAAAAGAGAATGCCAACTCCCGGGATTTAAACAAGACTCGGATCGCATCAGTGTCTCCATGGAGACGGGGCCTGCTTCCACGGCTCTAGTCGGAGGTCACCGTAGCGGCCATCTTGCAGACGAATGACATCACCTCCTCGCAGAACATATCGTTCCACTCCTGCCTGCTCCCGGAGTCGGAGGAATCGTCGATGAGCCAGATATGCACGCAGTCCTCAACTTCGCGATCGAAGTAGTTGTCGTTCGGCTCGTGCCTCATCCATCGCAGGTAGTCGACCTCGGAGCCGTCGGTGTAGACCCAGGGACCGTCAGCAACCTCCTGGTGAAGCCCCAGCCACACGCCCTTGTCGGCCGCTGGATTGTCAGAGTCATGCTGTTAGACGTGTGAGGGAAATTAAGAAATCGATTAATAATTATGATCATGAGACTAATGTAAGGTTCTACTGTGCTAAGCTGTCGACTTTTGATCTATCGCCCTCCGTAAGAAGTCTTCAAACAAAACTAAGAAGAAACACATTTTCAGCTACACATATTACACAACATAGAGAATACATATCATTGCCTCTCACAATCTAATGTACCTGATTATTGGGTCTGACCTGCGACAGATACGAGTGTGAATACGCCGAGATAACCCGGCCGGTTTAAAACCCGACCCAGTCTCGGGTTAAATCATAACTCACCGTAGAAGGCAGATCAGACCATGCTCTCGGCAGTCAATTATGCTAAAATGCATAAATTTGTCCAATTTGACGCCATTTAGCCCTCTTAATACAAAGCAATGAAAAGCTTATTGAGTTGGTAATATGTAATAAATCCAGATGGTACTAAGATCGAGACTGACCGCGGTCATTTTGTCGCAGGTACATCCGGCATCAACATTTTGGCTGGCAATATGAATGCGGTATATGTGAATGAAGGGAAATCGACTCACATGCCAGTCCGGAGTATCGCCGGCCACATCGCGGAAGAGCTGGTAGACGATATGGTTTTCCCCACTGTTGTGGACGGAGGCGAGATGTGCCTGACCTTGCGACACGCACTCGCTTGCGCAGTGCGCCTCGGCGGCACCCCATGTCATGCGATCCGGGATGTATCGGTAGCAATTCCCGTCATGCAGCGTCCAGGACGGCGGGCACGTCAGGTTGCATGTGGCATGGCACGCTGTAGCCATGGCGACGAGGAGAACGGGGAGCAGGGTGTTCATGGCTTGAATTGCTGTAGTGCAGTATTAATGCTGTAAGGTCATGGGGTTAATTACGATTAGGGTAAAGATTGCATCACTATGTTCAAGAATTGTAACTTACAATAATAAAATCATGTTTTCAAGTTGCCACGGACATGACGGAAAAAGCCCTTGTAAAAAACATTTGAAAAGTGGTTATTGAATTTACTTGTATACCAGAAAAAGTGTATCACGCATAATCATTGAATGTCTCTAGCAGAATGCTACAGGAATATAAATGGTGCACTTGGTTCATAGCTTTTGGCGACTTTTGATGTGATAAATATGTTACACATAGCGGATAAGTTGCTAGCGATAATCGTTTGTCTTGCAATGTATCTTCAACGGAATCTAAGAAGATCACGACGTTTCGTGCGCCGCTGCAACACTTCGTCAGGTGTCCTACAACATTGTAGTAAGCAAGGGTTCAAATACGTTTTGGTAAGTGCAGCTAGTTTCGGTTAGTTATTCCATGTGAAAATGACCTTTCCCTGTAAATACATGCGGATCAGAAAATAATGACGTGGTACTATAGAATAGAATACTCTTTCTGGTTTGTACTGTCTCAATAATTCAGTGAGATATGATGGAGCAAATTTAGTGAAAGAATCGTAAGATGTATAAATGTGCTAAAACTGGAGATATTGATTCATGCTTCTCTTGCCGCGCTGTTGGATTTTAAAGGAGTCAACATTATTGTGTTTAATCAAACAGAATACCAAAAGGCAAGCTATTACAAAGGTCATGATGGAACATAACAAAGACAACTATGGTTTAGATGTTTGTTGATAGGCTTGTCCAAGAAACTGCAAGTTTTACCTATCTACCGTCTGATGAGACCGTTTAACAGTACTTGGTATACAAAATGTACTTACCTTGTTAATAAGCTGCAACTCTGAAGTGAGCGTTAATACGTTGCTGACTGGTCAAAACTAGAGGAAGTCACTGATATGTCGTCGGTATAGTGCGTTGAATACCAATTGGTATCAAAAATCATTTAAGCAACATTGTGAGTATGTATGCAAATACGATTATAACCATGTCTGCTGATTGGTAGATTGTTGGAGACGTTCAAGTGTTGCTGAGGTGGTAGTTGAGCTACTTGAAGAGTGTCTTATGTCAAACTAAAATAGTCATGATTTTTAACGTGCATTTAAAGTCGCTGGTACTTTGTGTGTTAACCCTCAATTAGCACCTAAGGGTGTAAATCTGAATGCCCTTGTTATTGGTGCTTAGTTGTTGGCATTGAGAGGGTTATATGCTGGTAATATCACTCATGAGAAGTACCGGAAATCTCTACATACATTCGTGAAACGCTGATTGGGTACATTTGTGGAGGCGTGGTTTCATTGCGAAGGCGGTAGGCGTGATGGATTAAAGCAAAGAGTCCAATTCTTTGCCACGTTCAGCATAAACTCTATATGCAACGCGAGAAAAGAGCATCGAGTGGGAGTGAGAAGGATGGAGAGACAAAAATACAGATTGAGACATACAGACAGACACGCAGGCAGGTAGATGGATAGACACCCAGAAAGAAAAAAATGTTAAAACCATTTGGAAGATCCAACTGGTTCAAGTTGGCAATTTAATTTAGTTTAACTCAATAAATGATGGTATTAGACGTCCCTTTATACAAGTACATGTACGTGAATGGCAGTGGGATTGAATTCATCATGTTTATTTGATGGATTGATCATGTATACGGTTGGCGTATATGCGTGTTATAATACAGTTTAAAAAGTATGACACAAGTTAACATATTGCATTATCGTTATGAGTGAGTATGAAATGAAAAAAATCTTGAAGCTTGAAAATGTGTACTTTAATTAACTTGATTATGAGAGTTGGTTGATTTAATTAAACAAAAAAAAAATGAAGTGGACTATTTTGGAATATGCCTGTCTTTTTGTTGTTGAATTTATACTGGTGGACAATGGTAATGCGACGTAAAGACTTCGGGTTCTGCTTTTTTTTTCTTCTTTTTTTTTCCGTTTTGTATTTTGTATTTTTCATGTTTAAAGGGCTAACCGACCCTTACAGGTACTTGCACGTTCTCGGGTAGCCCTCGCATTTTATTGTCATTGTAGTCATTGTTTGTATATATGTTTTGTTTTTGTTTTCCTATGAGAAATACATTTGAATTGAATTGAATTTTGGGCGGTAGCCACCTCTAGCAAATAATATTGGGTGTTGTGATAATGTTTAGTATGTACGTCTATCTTTAGATGTTGACAGTTTGCAAAAGTTAGCCTACAAACTTCAGGATACGACTTAAAAGTATTGGCTCATATCATTTTGACGGCTCTTCGTGTATTGATTCAACCCCATTGCTGTGAAGTGAGACAACTATGAAAATCAAAGGCACAATATTTCAAAATTGGTCGAATGTATGGAATATAATACGGCTACCAAATCCTGTGAGGGCAGGTCGTATTTTTAATATGGGCGGAAATCGCACCCCGAAGGTGTGGGGGGGGGGGGGGGAGGGGGCATTTTTTTCCTCAAGAAGTCGCTCAGCGGGGGTGGGGGGAGGGGGAGAGGACCGAAAATAGTGGGGGGGGGGACATCTGATATTGTGTCCCCCCCCCCCCTCTTCGAATTGGTGGGGGACACGTCCCCCCTGGATTTCTGCCCATGATTTTTAAGCATATGCATAATTATTTCTATTATATGTCGTTTAGAAATTATTCGACATGAATTATGTACAGTGGTCCTCAAAATTATTCATACTCTAAGTGATATTTTTGATTTTTCATGTTTGTGATGAAATCAATGCATTTTGTCAAGTTTCTCTATGATTTATATGTTACCTGTGATGCTGTCAATATTATGCAATTTTATAAGATAATATAGATGTTAATTATGCAAGTGACCCTCAAGACACTCGAAGTGGGCCTATTCTCTTCTTAATGATGATATATATATATATATATATGATGAATGTCAGGAGGCCGGAATTCAACTTATGTTGATGAATATGTATGACCTTAGTGCAATGTCGGAAAGTAGAAATCATAACTTCAACCACTATTTACTGAATTTTGCCAAATTTGTCATCTAAAAATATGTCTCTTTATCCATCCAAGTGTTCCACAATGCAAGATGTATTCATACGAAATCCTCGACAGCAACAATATATGAATATTAGTGACTCAAAGTGCAATACTGTAATGTCAAAAAGCACAAATATTTATCCGTTTTGTCTTACAATCAAAGTTATAATGGGGCCTACATATTGAAGTATTCTTTATCACGTGTATTATGATATCAATTTCAAGAGACGTGAGAGAGAGAGAGAGAGAGAGAGACAGACAGACAGACAGACAGAGACAGAGAGACAGGCAGACAGACAGACAGACAGACACGGGGTGTGCTTGATATCTATGAAAAAAAAATGCTCATGTCCCCCTTAAACATAATTAAACTTCGGATTTATGAACATGCATCTGGGTCATCAACACAAATTAGAAACAATGAAAGCCCAACATTTACCCCTGTAGAGAACCACAATTAACATAGTCTGACCAATGGGTCTATATATGGTAAATGCTTTGTGAAGAACATGAATTGAATACTGTAAATTGTATTCGATCAGAACTGTGAAACTGTGTGTGATATAGAATCTTTCTTTTTTCCCCCTTCACCCTCTCTTTCTTTTATCTATCTTTATCTCTCTCTCTCTCTCTCTCTCTCTCTCTCTTCGTCATCACACATTATCAGAACACAAGAAATTACAAATACGCAACATCTGCCAGCACCCGCTCACACATACACACATACACTCACAGATGTACACATATACACTTATACACACACATATACACACGAACATGTGCATACGCACACATACGGTACGTAAACACATGCACAAACACACACAAACATATATGTACACACAAAAACGCACGCACATCCGCACAAAAAACATGGACGCACATGCACAAATACACACACGTACGCACGCTTAAACTCCCACACGAACACCCACCTACACACGCATGCACACACCTACGATGGAAACATTGGCATCCATTATGCGTTTTGTTTGTGGTCTCTCAATAAACACCTTCTTTCCGATATTCATACTGTACTGGCATTAAAAGAACACGCAATAGTAAAAAGCAGACATTAATTTCATGGGTTGTGTGTTTTATTGTCCATTTGGACTCCGAGTGAACAGTGATATAGGCCTAACATAGTTATTACATTGATGCCAAAATAAATAACGGTAGTTAGTTTTTGTTCATACCACCCCCCTCTCCCCCCCCCCCCCTCCTCCACCTTCACATTCCTCAATAACTACCTGGGATTAATCTATGGACTATGATCAGGCGTGTATAACCAGAGGCTCAAGACAAAAAAAGCATTTCCTTCTTTGTGAGGTACTCTCAGATACAATCATTTTCCCGAATGTATTTGATAATTATGTGACTCGTTTTCGCATCGAATCTACCGTCAACAGGTTCTAAACAAGGCTGTGTTTGCATTAGTGTAACCAGCTGACCAGAACTACCGACAAGAAAGAAGTTTAACGTCAAACGAGAAAGGGGAGAAAAAGAAAATGCCAACTCCCGGGATTTAAACAAGACTAGGATCGCATCAGTATCTCCATGGAGACGGGGCCTGCTTCCACGGCTCTAGTCGGAGGTCACGGTAGCGGCCATCTTGCAGACGAACGACATCACCTCCTCGCAGAACATATCGTTCCACTCCTGCCTGCTCCTGGAGTCAGAGGAATCGTTGATGCGCCAGATATGCACGCAGTCCTCAACTTCGCGATCGTAGTAGTCGTCGTTCGGCTCGTGCCTCATCCATCGCAGGTAGTCGACCTCGGAGCCGTCAGTGTAGACCCAGGGACCGTCAGCAACCTCCTGGTGAAGCCCCAGCCACACGCCGTAGACGGCCGCTGGATTGTCAGAGTCATGCTGTTAGGCGTGTGAGGGAAATTAAGAAATCGATTAATAATAATATGATCATGAGACTAAGGTAAGGTTCTACTGTGCTAAGCTGTCGACTTTTGATCTATCGCCCTCCGTAAGAAGTCTTCAAACAAAACTAAGAAGAAACACATTTTCAGCTACACTTGTTACACAACATAGAGAATACATATCATTGCCTCTCACAGATACGATTGTGAACACGCAGAGATAACCCGGCCGGTTTAAAACCCGACCCAGTCTCAGGTTAAATCATAACTCACCCTAGAAGGCAAATCAGACCATGCTCTCGCCAGTCAATTATGCTAAAATGCAAAAATTTGTCCAATTAGACCCCATTTAGCCCTCTTAATACAAAGCAATGAAAAGCTTATTGAGTTGGTAATATGTAATAAATCCAGATGGTACTAAGATGGTGAAATCGAGACTGACCGCGGTCATTTTGTCGCAGGTACATGCGGCATCAACATTTTGGCTGGCAATATGAATGCGGTATATGTGAATGAAGGGAAATCAACTCACATGCCAGTCTGGAGTATCGCCGGCCACATCGCGGAAGAGCCGGTAGATGATATGGTTCTCGCCACTGTTGTGGACGGAGGCGAGGTGTGCCTGACCTTGCGACACGCACTCGCTTGCACAGTGCGCCTCAGCGGCACCCCATGTCATGCGATCCGGGATGTAGCGGTAGCAATTCCCGTCATGCAGCGTCCAGGACGGCGGGCACGTCAGGTTGCATGTGGCATGGCACGCCGTAGCCATAGCGACGAGGAGAACGGGGAGCAGGGCGTTCATGGCTTGATATAATGCTGTAAGGTCGAGGTGGTTAACCATTAGGGTAACGATTGCATCACTATGTTTCAGTATTGTAACTTACAATAATAAAATCATGGTTTCAACCCTAACCACGGAAAAAGCCTTTTTCAAAAACATTTGAAAAGTGGTTATTTAATTTGCTTGTATTCCAGATAACAATGAGAAATAAAAAAAGAAAATGACGCCACAATTAAGACAGTTTCAAAGTTTGATATGACTACTTTGAGAACGAATAAAGAAGTCGAAGTTTGTCGGATTTCAGCCCTTGGAAGCCACCGCAGACCACATGATCCGATCAATGGAACACCTCTGCGACTGGCTGAATCGCAGTATCCAATCAGTGGATTTGTACCAGAATGTGACGTCACATTTCCAGTCGCAGGCCCTTACCACTGCAGAGAGTCGTGGCAAACTCGTGTCGTCTGCTATGGTCTTTACACTTTCACTAATCTGAATCGGGAATGAAGTAGCAACTATGTGTACATTCAAGACGGTCACAATATGATGATAATAATATTAATGATATTGATACAAATTAAAGAATTTTGTATAGCGCATAGTATATCGGCATTATTGCATGTTTCTAGCAGAATTCAAAAGGAATATAAATCGTGCTCTTAGTTGTGATATTTACAAGAACAAAACAGACATGTTTTCAAAGTACTTCTGAACTATTGATTGCGAAGTGGCTGCATGTGAAAATGACCTTTCCCTGTAAATATTCGCGGGACAGAGAATAATGACTCCGTACTATAGAATGAATAGCTCTTTCTGGTTTGTACTGTCTTAATAATTCACTGAGATATGATGGAGCAAATTTAGTGAAAGAATCTTACACTAGATTATCAAGCTAAAACTGGAGATATTGATTCAAGCTTCTTTTTTCGTGTTACGAGTCGCGCTGCTGAATTTTAAAGGAGTCAACATTCTTGTGTTTGATAAGACGGAGTACCAAAAGGTAAGCTATTTCAAAAGTCATGATGGCACATAACAAACACAACTATCATGACTATGGTACAGGTTTTTGTAGGTAGGCTCGTCCAAGAAACTGCAAGTTTTACCTATTTACCGTCTGATAAGATTGTTGAATAGCACTTAGTATAAAAAAAATATATATACTTACCTTGTTCAAAGCTGAAACTCAAAAGAGAGTGATAATAAGTTGCTGACTGGTCAAAACTAGAGGAAGTCACAGAGATGTCGTCGGTAGTGCGTTAAATACCATTCGGATCAAAAATCATTGAGGCAACATTATGAGTGTGTATGCAAATACGATTATAACCATGTCTGCTGATTGGTGGAGACGTTCGAGTATTGCGGAGGTGGTAGTCAAGCTTCTTAAAGAGTGTCTTATGTCACACTAAAATAGTCATGACGTTTAACGTGGATTTAAAGTCGCTGGTACTTTTTGTGTTAACCCTCTGATCACTGTTAGCACCTAATGGTGTAAATCTGAATGCCCTTGTTATTGGTGCTTAGTTGTTAGTATTGAGAGGGTTATATTCTGGTAATATCACTCATGAGAAGTACTGGAAATCTCTACATACAGTCGTGAAACGCTGATTGGGTACATTCGTTGAGGTGTGGTTTCATTGCGACGGCGATAGGCGTGTTGGATTAAAGCAAAGAGTCTTATCCTTTGCCACGTGCATTATAAACTCTAGGTAACGTGATCGAGTGGGCGGAAGAAGGACAGAGAGACAAACATACAGAGTGAGACATACAGACATGCACGAAGGCAGGTAGACGGAGAGACACCCAGAAGGAAAAAACAAGTTGAAACATGTTGGAATAACCAACTGGTTCTAGTTCGTTTCTTTAACCCTTTACGCGCTATAGACATGATAGAGGCATCTTGAACGATGAATACTCACACTTTTCCGAGAGCTGCAATTAATCTGGCACAAAAAGAGTTAAATCGATCCAATTCGATTAGATAATAGTTTATTAGATGTCACTTCATACAAGTACAATGATTAAATGGATCATGATTGTTTGCAGTAAAGGGTTGGCGTTCATAGATTATGCATGTTATAATAAAGCTTTAGAAAATATGACGAAAGTAAACATATTGCATCTTTTATTCGATTAATTCTTACTCAATAGTGGTCAATTAGAAGTCCTTTCATACAAGTTCGTGAATGGATGTTTAAAAATTGAATTGATCATCTTAACAATAAATGGTGAGCGTAAAATTCACACATAGCTCATGATACAGTCTAAAAAGTTGGTAAAAGTTCACGTATTGCGAAATTGTAGTTTTGAGTAAATATGATGTAAATATAAAACCATGTCACTTGGTTCTTAATTAAACCACTTTCTTGTAGAATCTCCTCTCTCCAATACATCACAATTAAAAAACAGGAAGATCATTATACACAAATCCTGAAGCTCGTAAATACACTGATATGTGATTACGAGAGGTGGTTGGACTATTTTAGAATATGTCTGGGTTTTTTCTTTAGAATTTATTCTGTTGGAAAATGGTAATGTGACGTACAGATGTTGGGTGTTGTTTTTTTGTTTGTTTGTTTGCTTGTTTGTTTGTTGCTGTTTTTGGGGGGTGGTAGCCAGTTCTGGCAAATATGTATAGGTGTTGTGATAATGTTGAGAAGAGTCTATACTTAAGTGATTCGTCTATCTTGAAATGATGACAGCTTGCACTCTTTACAAGCTTCAGGTTAGGAGAGGATTTGAGTGCCTTAAGGGACACCTGTATGATAAACATCTATTTTTTATTTTAAAAATCCATTATATTGTTTGCGAACCTCTAGAAAACTTGGTATCCATCAAACTATCCATGGTCTTATATGTAAGGAAATCATTTTCAATCAAATGATTTCTTGAAATCCGTACCAGAGGTGAAACAGCATTTAGTTGATCTGCATCATCATAAATCTTGTTTAAAAGAGCAATGAGATTGTGCGTTGATAAAAACTGGTCTGTCCCCAAATTGCTGTGGGTCAGTTTATGTCCCAATATATTCTAATAACCAATGTGCAATCAAAGCAAATCATATTGAGTGGTCAAATCAACTGGTCCAACTGGTCAAATCCCTTCGAAATTTCCAGAATTATCACTTGGAATGCACTTGGTCAAACTGGTCTTTTTTAAATTAGTTTTTCCTTCTTGGCAGACAGACAGACATACGGACAAAGTAATACCAAGATGAGAAAAAGGCAGGAACGTTGATCCGGTTAAGGGTCAAAACCTTCGAGTATTGCGGTGGTAATAGTTGAGCTTCTTATCGAAGAGTGTCTGATGTCAAACTAAAATAACCGTGATGTTTAACATATTTAAGTCGTTGATTGTGTGTTAACGCTCTCATTAATTTTAAGACCTTAGTGTGTAAATCTGAATGCCCTTTCTATTGGTGCTTGGTTGTTGGCATTGAGAGGGTTATATGCTGGTAATATTACCCACAAGTACTACCTAGTTGACCGAATTCTCTCCATACATTAGGCGTATTGGATTAAAGAAAAGAGTCTTATCCTTTGCCACGTACGTGCATCATAAACTCTAGGTCACGTGAGCAAAGAGCATCGAGTGGGAGGAAGAAGGACAGAGAGACAAACATACAGAGTGAGACATACAAACAGACACGCAGGCAGGTAGACTGCATGGAGAGACACCCACAAGGAAAAAACAGTTGAAACCAGTTGGAATATCTAACTGGTTCCAGTTGGCAATTTAATTTAGTTTAACTCAATAAATTATGGTATTAGAGGTCCCTTTATACAAATACATGTACGTGAATGGCAGTGGGATTGAATTCATCATGTGTACAATAAACGGTTGGAGACTGATGTATACATAGATATGCATGTTATTATACAGTGTAAAAGTATGACAAAAGTTAACATATTGCATTATGGTTATGAGTGAATATGATATAAATATATATTCAGGTGGTATGTCGCAATCGACAGATCACCTCTTAATTTTGTCAGAATTTTCGTTTTCTTTACTATTACCTTCTTTATTTTTATTCCTCTACCCCCACTTTTCGTGTCACGCATAACTCATGATTGCTTTCATCATTTTTATTGAAACTTTCGTCACTTCTTGGTATTTATGTAATCTTTAAGGAATAATCTTTACAAGGTCATCACATGATCTTGACTTCATCAACGAGCAATTTATTGAAAGTCTATTACTACATTTTTCTCTAGATTGGATCATTGGATCAAAATGAAATTTGACATAAATACATTTAGCAAGGTAGACAATTGATTTCATTACAAAAACTGCGCGCGTACGCGTACGTTGATGCATTCACGCTCGTGCAAAATTAAAAAATGCTCTAAATCAACTAAAAAAATTGTTTGCATTTGTTCTAGGCCATTTCAAGCATTGCAAAATTTTCAGTGCGTACGCGCACGTTCGCACGTTTTAACGTCCGTAACGAGAACGCAACATCAGAATTAGTGTGTCTGACACTAGATACATTACCTCCTGTAATTTTGAGCCACTTTCATGCAATAACAAGGTCGTGAGGGTGCGTCAAAGTACAAAGTTCGCGCGTGCGTCTATGTGTTTATGTATGCAAATATTGCAAAACACAAGACAACCTTTCATCAGCCTTAGCTCCCCGATCTTATATATATATATATATATATATATAATTGTAATCAGTCTCGGTGATGTACGTTTTTTGCGGTTCTTCGTCATATATGTGTGATCAGGAGATAGCTCAAGCACTATAGCTCAAGCACACGAGACACATAACAATTCCAATACGTACACCAAAATCGGGAAGATCCTGATGAAGGGCAGGTGCCCGAAAGCTTGGTCCTATAACTAGTGGTAAACATGTCTTGCAACGGCCCTCTTCGACCCCCCTCTCCTGATCACATATATATATATATATATATATATATATATATACATATATATTCTGAAAGAGTGGAAAATGTAGATGTGATTTCATGTTCATTTTATGTCTTAAGTTTATCTTGACGTCATCATATTGCCATATTGATCGAAAAAAAAATACTGTTCTTGTATGACGTCATGAACCTTTTTTACCCGTTTTGCGTATCTCAGTAACCCTTTATCAATTTCTCCCAAATTCCAGTATGTTTTATCTGAGACCCTGCTCTATGGCAACAATTACCTTCATTTTTTCATTTTGATGACGTCTTCTTGGTGTAAATTCCATTTATACGCATTAATGTCAAACTCGGAGGTATGTACGTGTTATGTCAATGGAAGGGGCGTTTATTTCGAATCATAAAATGACATAACGATATTCTAGGAGCTGTATCTCAATTATGTTTGAGGCTTTTACTCTGAAATGTGAGTATACTGTAGCTGAGTCTACTAGCTTTTAGGTACGTCGTCTCCATTATTTAATCAGATGTCGAGATCATGGCGAAATTTCGACTTGAATATCATTTTTTTAAATCATTTTAGCCCCTGTTGTGCATTACGTGTTAAGTGAATGGGAAGATTTGTGGATGAGTTCTTTAAGAGGCTGACTTAAGACGCGTGATCCCGGTTCGATTCCTGGAGTGGATAGGGTCATTACTTCATTCATTTTGCAATGTGCATTTTGCAATGTGCATTTTGATTCCTTCTCATATTCTTTACCTTACTTTTTCCTTCTCTTTGATATTCTCCTTCACCACTTTTATCTCTCGCCCCTTACTTAAAAATGACTATTACCTACACTTTTGTTAGCACATATACGTGACCATTTCGGGCAAGTCTTTGAAATGTTAGTATGTTGTAGGTGCGCTATGAGCTACTTCAGCATTGCCCTGATGTTTTATGAATATATGGTGTCACCGTGCATTAGTCAGCTATGTCTTTGCATGAATTTGCCTTGATTGACGACCTCATACTTGTACACAAGTATTTCTCGTTCCTTATTGCTTTAAAGAAAAACCGCAAGTACAAGATTTGTTATAGTGTTGCCCTTAACTTCCTTGAAATTTGTAAAAAAAAAAAAAAAAAGCCTCTAGACACAAAGTGGCCCATTAGAGATATTTCTTTATAAGGTGACATCAGTTTAATGCTGAACATATAAAGACATGAAAACAATGTCATGATTGTGCAATTCTTTTAATATTCATTCGCACGCTTTTAGTACCCATACAGATGTTCAAATATAAACCGCTCAAAAAATGTCCTCTATACATCGCTTGTTGCTTCCTTATCGTTCATGACTGCTGGATCATTAGAAAGCGTCATTAAACCTTCTCACATTGGGGTGCCATTTGTTACGATTAAGCAATCATGAAAATGCAGTATCCACGAATATGGGAGAAACGAATGAAATGTTGCAAGGTGCATTGTTTTCAACTAGTCCGATATTTTGACGTAATTGTTCACTTTTGTCTAAGAGCACCAAAATTGGGACTCACCTATAGAATGATGTATTGGATATTGAGCCCTCTCGAATTCTGCCCAGGAGAGACATGGCGGCCATTTTATAAAATGGCTGCCATGGAAAAGTAATATTGAACAAATTCATTGATAACATTTATTTGAATTATATATTTTCACACATCACATAAGGTGTCATGTTAAAGGGAGTTAAATTTACTAAAAAGATAATATCCAATTTAGCAGGATTTTGGATGATTCTCATGAGAAATTTGGGCAAAAAAATATGATTTTTAAAAAAATTTCACCCAAAATTAAAATTTCCATAAATTACATAGTTCTTTATATTTCAAAAAATTGCCTAACTAATACAAAGATTTTTTTTGAAAAACTGCCAAGATATATGTCTAAAATCTTCGACAAAATTTGGATTCATTACTTAACCTAATATATAGTTAAAGCTCTCCAAAGTTTATACTTTGATATAAGCTAAAGCAGCATTTTGTATACATTTTGTACCCGTCATATGTTATTGGGTCTGCATGACTTTTGTGTCTAGTATGAACTATTGTATCGAATTTTTCTCGTGAAACGCAAGTTACTTTTGGCCTCCATCGACGTGTGAATGTTTGCTACAGTGATGGATTATCCTAATAGTAATTTAAAAATACATATTGATATGTATACAATCCTGACACAGGTCAAAAGCGTAAAGTGCGCATGCCTCGGTGTACAGGGTATGTGTAATGTATATACATACGTATATACACTTCATGTCTGACACATGTTTTTATCATACACCGAGTTATTTAGTGTGCGCAGGATAGTTTGAAATGATATACACTGTATGCTGTACTGGCCTTGATAGACATTATCAAGCAAAACACAAGAATTTCGGGCACATGGGGGCATGGAGTGATGGTATTTTACTGTAGGTTGACTATTTTCTATTCTTTCTATTTCTTATGAAGGCCTATGGCTATGTTTTTGAGAACGACTCTAATAGTGGTTCCCTAGTCCACCCCCTGGACTGTATAGCAATCCGAACGTTGGTGGCGCATCACATACAAAAAAAATTCACCCCGAAATTCAGGATTTTTTTTTCGGGCCGACAGATCACTGAACTTAGTTCAGTGGGACAGATTCGTGGAGTCGCGCAATCAGTGGTCTGGCGCGGTGTGCGTACTATGTGAATCAGTGGCGTAATGTGTGTGGGAGAAGAAGCGAACGATAAAATAAGGCCAGTATCTGGACTAGTGGTTCCCTGGCTTAGTTCGTATTTCTCTCACTCCCCCTCGAACCCCTCTCTCTGGATTAGTTCGTATTCCGCCCATTGATTTAAGTGTTATTATTGGTATATGAATATGTTCTACACGTCATGTGCAATAGCGGACGGGGGTCGACTAAACCCTTTCCCCCAGAGATTGGGGAGGGGGGGGGGGGGGATTTTCATTGATAATGATGACGACGGTACCAAATTTTCCAAGTTAGAGTAGATTTGGCCATTTTACAGGGACGTATAGATCCGATATGCATATTTATTCATGTTGGTTGCGTGAAATAAACATATGGCGGAAGACCGATATGTGCATTAGCAAACATGAAAGGTTCAACTTTGGAATACTATTACTATGATCATGAAATGGAATGCTATTCATTTTACGCACATTATGAAACATAAAGGTAAATATCCAAAACGTTTTAGTCCATAAGTGTGAAAGATTTTTTTAAATTTGAACCAGTGCGTGATTAAAGAAACTTTAAATTCTTGGAAATTTTGATTGAAAATCATTTGTTCCCAAATATTTCATAAAAATTACCTCAAAGCCATAAGAGTTTGGTATCGTCTTGTAAAGAATTTGATAAGCTGCCTCCCTGGGCAAAATTCAAGAGGGCTCAATATCCAAATATATGCTTACAAAAAATGAGCACCAAAATTGGTGCTTTAAGACAAAAGTGAACAATTATTCAGCTATGTCGCTGAACTAACGAAAGCTCCATTTCTTTTAAAGATGCAATATGTTTTGAATAGTAGTGACGATGAACGTTAACGCATCGCCACATCAACAGCCTTTAACCTTTTATGTGCAAAACAAACGGGAAACACCGAATTTTGCAACATTTAATTAGTTTTACATTGCTGCATATTCAAAAGGTCTGCGCATTTCATGAATGCGTAAGCATTACAAACGAACGATATATCGAGATAACTTGTCAATCTGTCTTATGATACCACTTATATGAACGATATATGTGACTCCTTAAACCTGAGTTGCAGAACTTTTTTGAGGTGTTTATCATGCTCCAGTTCCTTCTTCCTAATCCCTTCCTGGTTCAGGTAGTGCTCAACATTTGTCTAGATACCGCTCAGAATGAACACATTATGACGCTGCTTTCCACTACGAAATTCCATGTTGGTTTTTGGCTATGGGGAAAAAATGGGGAAAAAATGTGTTTTTCATGAAAACAGAACATGGCACGACCTTCCTTTAAAATCTTAAAATCGTGAAGATGAGAACCGACGGGAATGATGCTACTGCGCACCTCGTCATCGCATCACCATCCAATCAGATCCCTTAGACTGATTGTACGCCCCTAGGAATTGCAACGAGCAGAGGGAAGAAGACTATATAACTAGTAGATTGTAGAGAACACTCCTCATTCAGTCATTATTGGACAGCAGACGAGATCGACACCAACACACATCAGTTTGCTTTTAGTTCAACTTTCTGGACAACTTGAAGAAGCTTTAGAAAGGTAAAGTCGAATGACATTCTCATTTCCGTTATGATATTCACCAATTTTCCCGCTGTGAAACGTAATCGATAAACTAGAAAAATGTAAGCTTTCATTTCAGCATACATTGCCTTAAGTTGTGCTTCAAAGTGTACGCTATAATGTCGTGTTACGTTATTTTTCTGTTTGTTTCGAATGTTTATTTTCTATTTTTCAAACAGGCAGACCTCTGTTGTTTCAAACAAGACTTGTCAACATCCTTTTACACGGGCGTGCCAAATTCAACTAGCCATTGAGGCATTACGGGTCAACAATTCTTGCCTTACCTCTTTATTAGTTTTCATGATTGTAACTATTCGTTCATATTCATTTAGATTTCCGAATGTTAATTCATTTGTTGAGTTTATACATGTTTCAATGTTATACAATTGTTTTTGTAATTGTATGCATCGAATGAATAAAGTCAATAAATTGGTAAAATCTAGATGCCATTTCATGTTTGCAAGCCCGTCTAATTTTGGCAAATGTTCCACCTATTAAATGCATCGGCTGGATTATACGCCATATGTTAAGCTTCTTTATTTCACAAACTAGACCTATATTGTGTACATGGAGGTCACGCGATGTTTTGTCTGCATGATGAGTTATGTAAATAATGTAGAACGGGCGGATGTTTAAGGGTTTAAGGTGCAGTTTACCACGAATTGTTTTTTTCTCAACAACATATTTCACACCGTGACGCAAAATTTTTGGTATTTTGGATTTCTCAATTTCCAACCGCAATTCAAATTACAAGAACTGATCCCGTGCGAATACCTAAAACACAATTGTGATACATGTAATACTAGTTGACAAAATATGTGTCTATTTAAAGCGTTATAACATTGGTTACAACTCGTTATTCCGGGGATTGTTTGAAAATGAAATAGGCTACGTTAATCACTAATACAAAAAGTACGTAGGTTTCATGATCTAAAGGATATTTACAAATACCATGATTCTCATCAGTATGGAAATAGACGTGGTTTATCCACCTCCCATTATTTAATAATATTGGTACAAGAGATTTATAAAAATTGTGAAAGATCAAAATCGATTTCAACCATTGTGTGTACAGATTTTCCACAAGCTTTTGACAGATTAGGTCATAACATTTTGATAAGAAAATTGATTGCACTCGATGTAAGGCCTTTTATAATAGATTGGATTATAAGTTTTCTACAACAAAGATCGCAATGTGTCAAATACAAAGGCGTTTTATCTCAATATAAGAACATTCATTTTGGAGTACCCCAGGGCATGGGCGGAAATCGCTCCCCGAAGGTGGAGGGGACATGTTTTTCCTCAAGAAGTAGCTGAGCGGGGGGGGGGGGGGGGGGGGGGGGGGGGCGGTAATGATGGGATTTTGGGGAGGTGTTTTTTTTTCCCTCATTTTTTTTTATCCAGTCTCTGAAAATGCTCTCAGTGGGGGGGGGGGGGGGGGGGGGGGGTTATGAGGTTTTTAGAAAAAAAATTAATCCGCCCAGTCTCGTGGAGGTACGCGACCGAAAATAGTGGGGGGGGGGGGGCATTTGATATTGTGTCCCCCCCCCCCCCTTCGAAATGGGATTTCCGCCCATGCCTACCCGGCCGGTACGGTATGGTGGCCAGCTGTGTGTACCGTATAGGGAGATCGAGAGGAAGTAAGAGTAATATGTAGTGGGGGAGAAAGTAAGAGAGATACACTGAACTCCAAAAGTTTAGGAACACCTGCATTCAGTGTATAATTGGTAGGCTTTATTGATATTCAGGCTCATAGCATAGTTCAATTAAGTTTCGTTTTAAAGTGAATAGTATATAAGAATGTACATTTTATCCTTGATTCAAACAAAGTTATACTCTATTAAATGGCTGCCTACCAGTCAATATGGCATTTTCTCAAAATGCTAACCTTTTTATTACATTCGCGTAATCTAGATATCCAGAGCTTTTCACCATTATACAGGGTTAAATGCGTAACTTCATTCATTTTTCCTTTTCCTAGTTAGAAGTCAAACACGCAAATTAAATAAAACGATATTTAGTGTTTAACTTGTATGGAAACCTCTTTTTTTTTATTCAAAAACATAAATGACAAGAAAGGGGATTGAAATCTGTAGACTGGGGCGGCCAATCCATGATTGCCAGGACTTGTGTCTCTTCCGTTTTCTTCAAGTAGCTTTTGCATATTCTTTGAATAGTCGTGACGTGTGCTTTGGGTCATTGTTCTACTGGAAAACGAACCCTCCTCCGATCAGGCGTTTCCCTGAAGGGAAGGCTGTAGGATTGAATGATAGCCTTGCTGGTTGAGGATACCCTCTACTCTGTGCAAATAAGAAAGATTGGATGATATCAGAGATCAGGGTCATGTTGCAGATAGGTTTTCTCGGTAGCTACCTTTGATGGTAAGGTAGAATTTAAAACCTATATGCAACATGCTCCAGGAAAGTGTAGAAAATCAATGGACAAAAAACCGGGCAGAAAAGTAATAAGAAGAGGAATATGGAATAATGAAAAACGGAACAACAAAGATGATAAGGCTCTGGATGATTGTTGTCATCAAAGATAGAAGGAAAACAACAATTAAAGTCAATAGTTCAACAACAAAAAAATAAAAGGTTAAGCGATGGTTGCCAGGAGTTCAGGTGTCGTGACTTCGGGCTCATCACCCTTTACCGACTACCATTAGTTCCCTTCTGGTATGGCGACCGGCCCATCGCGTATCTCTTCCTACCTCCTAAAAACTATAGCCTATAAGAACTATAGACTCTAACTCTTTAGGGGAGGAACAAGGGCGATCCCAATGCCTTTGCCGGGCCATCCGACAATCCTTGAACCTTGGTTTTGCAACCTTGGAGTTAGCGGGTTTCGAACCCGTGCTCGCTAGCACGAGTGTGAGGTAGTCCCGGCGCTTACCCTACCGCTAGGCTATAAGACGTCGGTGGTTTTGCTTGGTGATTTTAGCGTATAGACTATTAGTTTCAAATCAACGAGAAAAAAACCAAAAGAGCATCTATGTCAGGAATCGAACTCATGACCCTCAGGTTATCAGTCTGACGCTCTACCAACTGAGCCAACAGACCGATTGCTGATGTTGGTACGTTTTCATAGAGTATTAAACATATGTACTTGCAAATTGTCAACAAGTTTCTATCTATTACTTAGGTAATTTTCTTTTTGATATAAGGAAATGTGCAATTTATGAAAAAAATGACATGGGGGAGGGGGGAATTTGTTGCCAAAATGTATCCTGAAAGTGACCCGAGAGCCCTATAAATCTGATACAATCTTGTAGTAACGTGAAGTATGATATGACATCTTCTGTGCTGTGAGATAATTGATAAATGTTACTACTTTTCCATGGCGCTCGCTTTTCTCTCCGTCTCTCTCTCTCTCCCAACCTCCTCTCTCTCCACCTCTCTCTCTCTCCCTCCTCCTCTCTTTTTCTCTCTCTAACCCCCCCCCCCCACCCCCTCTGTTTCTCTAAAGCCATCTTCGTTGTTCTTTTCTCTTCCGATGCAAGCATTCGTTCATATAGAGTACCGAAGTGGTGTCGTCATATGAACACGTTGTCAAGACAAATTGGCTCTAAACAAACTCACTCAACTGAAAGGTTTACCTGTCCGATACTGTATACCGGGCTAGTGTCCGGCATTCTCAATTACATTCCCCGTTGCAATCACCGCTGCTTGTTCTGCCCGTATTGTTTAGAGCCATTTGTTATAACAATAATGCTCAAATGGCGTCACACTTCGGTACTCCATATTCAGATAAGCAGACGTAGACGGTTGCTTATTTTCCCCACAAATATATTTTTTATTCTTGAATGCATCAACATTTTCAAATTCATGACATATATCAATACGGTAATGATGAAACTGGTCCATGTATAATCATGTAAATGCTCATTGTTTTGATGAAGGAAACATTCAAATATCTATACACTGTATTGTGGATGCAGAGAACAGTGATGCAACACTTTGGCAATTGTCGACAAAAACTCTCCTGAATATAAAAAATGTCATGTTGTTTTCTTACATATTATTTGCTGGCTGAACCCCTCCCCCTCCCCACAAAAATACAACTAAAATCAGAGTAAGAAAGTAAAATAATTTATTACAATATAAAATTGAAAATGAGAATGAGGGATATTAGGTGGGATGTGACAAACATACATTTTATTTCAAGAACTAAAAATTAAGAATACATACCTGTTCTTTTATAATGCTGTCTTTATCAAACGCTTAGAAATATAACTGATTAAGTTCTTATTTATTCATCCTTTAAAAGATAAGTACATTTATACTAGGATGCCTTATGCCATGGTCACAACCGGCCGTCCGTGTTTTTCTACGTGGAGTTGGCAGCTTGCTTGCAAACTTCTACAATCCTTCCCTGCGTCGTCCTTGCGTCCGACGCAAGGAGTTTCAGTGAAACCCGACGCAGATCACAAGCAGAGAGAATCATATATGTATATGTGAAGGAACATCTCGGGGGAAATCAAGAAAAACCGAGCTGTACACTCTACAATGCAAAGAAGCTAGGTCATTTGAATCACCAATTAGATATTTTACACACGCCGACACTGATTCTGATAACATGAATATATAGATTTACAATGTACATGGTGGATAGCTTATATCGTTGGAGATTCACATGCAATAGAATGTCATTTGAGAGAGAAACAGTTTGCTCAACATTGCTTTCCTCAATTGAATACAACCATAATTATTCTGCTTCTTATAGAGAATGAATTCCATGTCGTGTTCTTGCATCAATACTGTGCACTTCACATGCTATTACTTGCAACTCAGGCGTGTGTGTGACGGGGATATGTGTCGAAGAATGATCCATGCCGCCGGTCTCTTACACTTATACATCATGGGACGACTTTCCCTTATATGTGCAGTATTGAGAATTCAATGTGCTTTACATAATCCTTTAATCCTAATACTCACGGGGGTGCATTAGTCCCCCACCACCCGTCATTTATTTGTCGGTACTTCCGAACACTTCAATATTTCGAAACGAACATGATTTTTTTTTCTGATCCTTTTCGCGCATTTTGATACCAAATTTATGACGATCGGACCTACCGTGCAAATACCAGATTACGTTTACCAAACACATGTGACTGAAATTTCGCTATTTCTTTATATGACTGAGCACAACCATATAGACAAAATCATGCAGGAGATTTCCCATTTTATGTAAATACTTTTCTTATAGGAAGTGTAAATAATTACAACATACACAAACCCACATACACCCACATTCACGCACACTTACACCCAAATCGCAAAATGCGCTTGACGAAAAACAATTAAATACGTAAGAAATGATTACCACAACCTATCATTTTTTCGGGAATTGATGAGGGATTTTTTAAAGATATCTGTACCAGAAATTGATATTCCTAAGGCTTTATCTAGTGATTTCTTGCATAAATGAGCATACATTATTGAATTAAAAACATAAAGGCACTTTCGTATATTTAGCTATACAACTGGTAGAGTACATAATTCTTGACCCTTATAAAAAAAAAAATGAGGGAATCGGGCGGCCCATGGCCATAATGCCCCCCCCCCCCCACCCTAACATGCTTTGAAATACCCCGGTAGTATTAGGGTTAAGAGAGGTCGTATCATTCTTTGTTCAAAAGTATTCATGCATGCAATTTAACTTTTCGTGAAATAATTCAACGATCATGATTTGCCTTGTGGTCTGTCCAAGCTATCTTATTTTAATATGACTGCTTGATATACTATCTCTCTCTCTCTCTCTCTGGGTGCTTTGTCGTGTGACGTAGGCGATCATGGAGTGCCACAGAGTTCTCTGTACTGAGCTCTTTGTATCAATTGCATATCATGGTAAACCAGTCAGTCCGGATGTTTATCAACTTAATAATCCTTCTTCCCATGCCCCACACCCCTGGTTCTTTTTCATCAATCCAAACTCTCTCAAGTAAACTTTACACAGTATACGACGTACAAAATCTCAACCTCCAGATTCTAGGCTCACATATCAGTTTCATAATATACATACATGATAATGAAACATTCTTCTTTGTGTGACACATGGGCGGAAATCGCTCCCCGAAGGTGGAGGGACATGTTTTTCCTCAAGAAGTAGCTGAGCGGGGGGGGGGGGGGGGGGGGTTGTGATGGGATTTTGGGGAGGGTTTTTTTTTTCTTTTGTTTTGGCCCGCCCAGTCTATGAAAATGCTCTCAGTTGGGGGGGGGGGGTGGGGGGGGGGGGGGGGTTACCGCGTTTTTCAAAAAAAATTAATCCGCCCAGTCTCGTGTGGGTACACGAACGCAAATAGTGGGGGGGGGGGGACATTTCATATTGTGTCCTCACCATTTCGATGGGGGTGTCCCCCCACTATTTTAAAGATAGTGGGGGGGACATTTTATATTGTGCCCCCCCCCCCCCACTATTTTTAGTGCCGACCCCCCCGTCCCCCCGGGATTTCCGCCCATGGTGTGACATAACACATACATCTAAGACTTGAGTCATATGTCACAAGTTAGGTAAATACTCGTTCTAGGCATATCTGAATATGATCCGCTATTACGGTGAGCATGTGTATACTGACAGTCCAATGGGTGGATACAAAATACCTTTTGTTCCCCTGCATCAGTTATAAACTAATGCTCAATACCCCAAAGGAGATGCAGTCCGCTGGTTCAATAATGATGTGCGAGTTTCGGCATGTAAACAATTCAGATTGGCGGTTATTTCTGACCAGTCAATACTAAAGCTCGCAGCTTAATCAAGAGAGAGATATGTCACTGATATTTATATAGGACATGTGTGGAGTTACCCGGTGTTCCTCCGTGGGAAAGTCCACCCTTCAATGACCTCTCCTTAAGGAGAGATGTAGCGTTGATTAGTTGAGCTACCTCTGCGCGTTCTCTTCAAAACGTTCCAAAGCCCATCCGTTAATTCATCGTGACCTTCATTTTAGGCAAGATTGTTGCGCTAGCTCAGCGGGAGCTCACTCTCCCTTACCATTTTGTCAAGTTTCGCAAAAGTCCATCCTATAATGGCATCTCTGGTAGGAGAGATTTCTTGTTCATTTGTCAAGCTGGCTGCGCGGATTAATTATCTCCCTCACTCATCCTTCGTTAAGTCGTGGCAAAGTCCATCCTACAGTCTATAGTGACCACTCCTTTAGGAAGATTTAGCCTAGTGTCCATTTGTTGAGCTCCCTCACTCATTCTACTTTAATTAGGCCTGCTTTGGCGCTTCCTACAGTAGCGTCCCCGCCGACGACGGAATTCCTATGGAATTCTCGCTTTCATTATGATACATTAATGAATCAATATGAATTATGATTCCCCAAGATGTACTGCTGAGTTTCTCTCACTGGAACGTGCGGCAGCGCTGCAGTGTCAGCTTGCCCATAAAGCCGTAGATGCTCTCCTCCTACTCGTCACTGTGCTTCGCAAAGTGGGGAGTTCTGCAACACTTGACGTCAAGGTCGCTCTCCACATGCTTGCGCCACTGCTCGACCAACTCGTCGTTTTCCTTGGCCGTGGCGATCGGGTCATCGCGAAAGAGGAGGTTCAGGGCGGGCGCCTTGACCGTGCGGCCAGTAAAGATCTCATTCACCTGAAGGACAATGCAGAACAGTAGGACCGTTAATAAACTCATTAATGAATCATAATGAATCATTATGAATTATGATTCCCCAAGATGTAAATTACTGCTAAGTTTATGCCTTGTAAAATGGCAGAAATATGTGGCTTGTTTGAGACCGAGTCGTTGCGAGACTAGACGGGTCATCGTGAATTCGAATGTGTTTTATTTTTTTTTCAAGTCTCCTGTAAGTCTCTGTAACTTATCTATGCTGTCCTTGCGACATCTCCACCAATGAGACGGACCTTTAACTTTTACATTACCATTTCCTGAAAACCACATTGGCGAACTACACATCTTCACGCCAATGCTCACGGGAGAGTTCACCCTTCAAGCTCACCTTGACGATGCTATCCATGGTGTACTTGTTGGTCAGCCAATGGTAGGTCTCTGTAACCCTCTTGGTGACAAACTGCGTAAAGGAGTGTTGGCGTCCTACGAGTAGATACCCTCGTAGCTATCCCTGGAGAGAATACAACTGTACAGGATCTGATCAACGATGCGGTAACGCACCGATGCATAGGCCTAACGGCTACTCCGCTCCGCAGACGCACGTGGCTGCTGACGGAGAAGGCATGGACCAGGAGAGGGCGTGTGTCGCCGTCCGTGACATAATCCAGGATCTCCCGCGCGATCTCCTTGGCATTGGCGGGCCAGGCGATGTCGATGGGTCGCGTCATGACACCAGTACATCGAATCTAGAACTAAAAAATATACAAAATTGAAACATGTATTATATCAACATATGACTTCACATAGGAAAATATTAATAGTGACTGATCGGCAATAGCGACGATTAATAAAAAGCGGCACAACATGAGTATTGCAGAGATGTAAGTATAAACAATGATTGGTTGATTGATTGACTGATAAGAAATTAACGACACTACTAACACTTGAGTGTCATATAAGTGTCGAACAGTTCATCTAAAAAGATTATACCATTCAAGTTTCCCTAATGTGATTTACAGAATTTGAGAAGGATTATAAATCAGAAATAAATCAATATGTTAACTACTTCCTCGGAATAACTTCCCTACTCTTTATGAAAAGAGAAGCATGTTCTTTAACGTGCCAATGGTGACTCTCCTTTACACGGAATCGACGGTTTAAAGTCTCCTCCGAAAGACTAGGCAATTGGAATAAAATACGTTGCCCATACAAGGGTACACATGTTGTGATTGGGATACGATCAGTTTTCCACTTAAAATCAAGTGTAAAGATTGATCTTCTTTAGAAAGTTTGTAACACATAATCGCGAAATATCTCTAAATAATGTCTTGAGGTCAGGACAATCAAAAAGTTAATCCGAATATTTGCAAGTTCAACACATTCAAGGAGAATGTGTTTAATTGTTAGTGTATAATTACATGACATGCATTGAGGTGGAGTTTCTAGTGCAAATAAGTATGCATGAATCAAATGAGAATGCCCAATACGAGCACGGGTCAAGTATAAACAATGCAGAAGAAGGTTTACCCGTAAATGCCTCACTGGCTTGATAAATTGGGTACACCTGTGTAAAAAGAGCATGCAGATAAATCATGTAAATAAGATAATTACACCGGGGAGCTAAAGCTGCTAACTTATTTTATTCTATGTTGCGCCAGGTAAAGAGTATTTAGAGAGGATGAATGCTGTTTGTCACATAGTGGGTTTCTTCATAAATAAGATAAATAATTAATAAAAATCGGAACTAATATTTATGTAGTTTCAATAATTAAAAGGAATGCATGAAATAATCAGATTATAATGAAACGCAATAACATACACATATCAATTGAATTGAACAGTGAAATTTGCCTCAATACAATAATCTTTAAATAGGCATGATGATGGATAAACCCATTAAATACTTTCCGATTGACTCTGTCTACTAGTCATATATATATCAAAAGTAATGAATGAAATTATGGGTTTACATCAAACTATCTTCGGTACAGATATCAAAACCTGCACATGGCCGGTTGATAATGTTCAGCGCAGTGTGCAGCGTCAATACAACCCGGTTGCCTTGACGACGCGATCGCGATAACGTTGATTTTTGAAGCGCGAGTTCATCGAAAGACCCGCTGTCGAGGTTACACGGTAGGACGTCGATGCCCGAGCTGAGGTGGTTGTAGTTGCGATCCTCGATGCTCGGCGACGTCGATGAAGGAGACCAGGAAACCGAACTGTCACCGCCCGGTCTGGGTGCAAGGGCATGTGATGGCTGAACCCTTGATTACGTCTGAAATACAGTTACACCGAATCATAAATATATATTCAACCCAAGTATAACTTGTACGCTTTAACTTTATATTTTGTAAAGCACACGACATCTTAAAATGACAATAATCACACTATTTGGTTTACCAATTAATAGACTTCGCAAATAAAAAAACAGCAACCGGATATCTCCTCGATATCTCCAATTAACATAATAGCCATTTACTAGCATAATAATGTCCAGTGCTAGAATGATTCATACCTCTGCTTTGTACAATACTTCCATTTAACCAGCAACCATTACTTATGACCGCTTGTTAACAAAATGCGTAAGTTGCATAAACCATTGATTATCAAAACATATAGCCACGCTAAAGTAGTTCTCATTTTCATCCCAATATAAATATATGCCGTAAATACACGGTGGTACCGATCAATGAGAAATACCCAACAATATAGGCTTCCTCAAAGTTCGACATGGCTGACATAAAATGGCCGACTATTGTTACTTGCCAAAAGAGGGCGTTTATGACATATGACTACTAATTAAACACATTTCAGTTTTTGCTGAAAAATATATACGTTCAGTTTCCGAACTATAGAAGAAATATAGAAGCTCTATAGAAGAAAATGTTCACTTTAGTTGAAAGCACTGATTTTTAGACAGTCAAACTTTAATCTCAAAGACTTGCCTATACAGAAATTAAACAGTTGTAGAAACCCCCGCAAACTGGCATGTTTCAGACTTACAGTTATTTTGAAGAATTGAAGATCCTGTTGCCTGCCTCCCGGAGGAATTTGTGTCCACACGACGGCCGTCTGCACTTCCCGCTCATGACAGCAGAAACAGTGGCAGCTAGAGTTGGGGTGGATGCACTCACTCTCATGCAGCAAGTCCCCAGACTTCCCCGACTCTCTCCCGCGCACAGGACTCCTCCCCGTGGGTGACAAAACACGTCAATTACGACAAAATAGCTTCTCACACCACTCCCTCAAACTCATGTACCCTCGGACCCTCGTTCCATCATACCAAAACAAAATCTACCAATCATGTTCTCCCATATGTGTCTCGTCACTTACTATTACATAAAACCCTTAGGGCAAAATCAGGCAAACCGAAAAAAACGCGGGTAACAATAGATTAGGCACGGCTCCTAGCTGCGAAAAGGATAGACAAAAGAATTAAGAATGCGATGCATCCAGTGCGCCACAGAGCCTAGGTTACCTGTATTATAAAACATATGGTATAAGGGCTTTTAGAAGATGAGTCGAATTAACTGTTTAAAGCTATTACAAAAGAAACACATTTCTGAGCAACGTGGCTTCCATTGCCAGTCAGTTAACATTTGTAATTTGGCTTACATTTTATTTTGACACTGTTTATAATTTGATTTTAAAAGAATTACGAAACTAAGCATTCTGAATGTGGGCTGGTAATAAAATCTAGGTTACTGGACCTAAGCAACGGGCTGGTTTGGAAAGAGTATTTTGTATTTAACTTTCCACATGTGGAATTTTACAGGTTAAAAAGGTATTGTACTGATGAATTTCAGCATTCAATGAAAACATGTGCATGAGATATTAGGTTTGAAAAGTATCTACGCATTAAACAGGCAATTTGCATCGTATTCATATCAAAAACATAAAGCAACGTTCAAACAGGGGTAACGAAGATTCAAGGTAATGAGAACTGGCACATAATATGGAGGATTCTGTTCTGTATAAGCGATGAAGTCTGACTACTTAAGAAGGATGCAACGAACCCCAAAACGCATTGCAATTAGCGATTGAAATCACCATACAACTCCAAAATGTCTTTTTGTTTCCCTTCATTAAACACACGAGTAATCTAAATCATTAATGCACATTTTGGAGGGAATTGCACGTCATTATTCAAATGACTAAATTGCTTCTTTTACATTATATCTGCGGAAAGCTTAATGAACAATTTCGAATAATTATTCGATTTATCAAGCAGTTTCAAGCTTTTCTATGTTATACACGAAGAAAAAGAATAATCGCTGTCATGATAGCAGGCATTGTATAAAATACACTGGTACACTTCACTGGCCACATTGTGTTTGTAATAATAATAATTGTTCATGAATGATGCCAAAAGCATGGCAAAGGTAAGAAAATTGCAACGGGACACATGTGTTTCAATTACAAGACGTTCGTTTTATTCCCTCTTAAACTTGATTATGTTATTTATTTGACGGGAAGCGCGGAGAGTGAATTGAATTCACAACGTCACAGATACCCCTGTTATTCATTCTGCAAATGCTTGGCGAACAGTAGACCCATGAATTACAACGTGTTGCGTAGCGTGGGAAATGACACTGCATGAATTATGTTTTCACATTATCATTGGGCCGTTATATTACCAGTCTATTCGGAAATACAACCTGTGGAAATTAGATTTTTCTTTTTTATTTGTCACCCAAATTCTCATAAACTTCGTATATTGACTATAAGATCTAGTATACATCTAGTACTTTGCAAACTAACATACTTGTTTGCCATCAAAAATTCAATTCAATATTTTGATATCAAGTACAAATCTGTACCGTGAATAAAATTATAAGGCTACAGAAACCGTGGATGATTTATCATACCCTGTTCAACCATCCAACGTTCCGTCTCAAATCACAGAATTACAAGATTAACCATGCTAGCAGTTCGACAACATTGTCGGGCTACACGACCCCATAGTAGTCAAATTTATCACGTGACACTCGAACAGATGAATCCATATATGCCTTTCCGAAATAGTCACGGGCATGGGCGGAAATCGCTCCCCGAAGGTGGAGGGGACATGTTTTTTCTCAAGAAGAAGCTGAGCGGGGGGGGGGGGGGGGGGGGTTATGACGTTTTTCGAAAAAAATTAATCCGCCCAGTCTCGTGGGGGTACACGACCGAAAATAGTGGGGGGGGGGGACATTTGATATTGTGTCCCCCCCCCCCCCTTCGAAATGGTGGTGGTGGTGGGGGGGGGGGGTTATGACGTTTTTCGAAAAAATTTAAATCAGACAGAAAATAGTGGGGGGGGGGACATTTGATAGTGTGCCCCCCCCCCCTTTCCAAATGGTGGGGGGACGTCTCTCCCAAATGATGAAACAGTAAAAATTCTTGGAGTGTATATTCAGTCCAACTTGAAGTGGGATGAACATGTTAACGCGATACTGAAAAAGTGCAACAGAAAATTGTATATGTTAAGAATTGTTAAAATATAATTTACCTCTTGCTGATCTTATAACAATTTACACTGGATATATCCACCCTATTTTAGAATATTGTGTACCTGTTTATAATGGTGGATTAACAATTAAGCAAGTGTACAGTTTAGAAAGTGTTCAAAGAAGGGTGTGTAAAATAATGTAAGGGGAGGGTAACATAAATTATGAAAATGCAATTATTACGTATAAGCTTGAACGTCTAGAAACTAGAAGAGAAAAACTTTGTATTGCATTTGCCAAATCACTGTCTAATAAGCCACAATGTAAAGATTGGCTACCGAGACAAAAACATATGAATATTTTTCTCATACATATACCAAAGCTCAGTCAAAATAAATGTAAAACAAATAGATTTAGGAACAGTGCAATCCCATATTTCATTGACCTCTTAAACAGGCAATAAAATTATGATTTTTGATATTGTGTATACTCAGTATTAAATCATACCACGCGTTTGTACTCTTTTAACTATTTACACCCATACGTTTAAAACGTATATGTGTAGGTCGTGTATTATCATTTATGTAAACATCCCTTTCAGCCTCTTGGCTGCAGTTGCATGTATTTTCCTTTTAATGTTTGTAACTTCTGAATATTTACTGAATAAACCATTATTGAATTGAATTGAATTGAATGTTGGACTTCCGAACACTTTTGTTTAACGGATCTTCATAATTAAACAAGGCAACACATTTTCGAATAAACGAACCATGTTTTATCTTCAGATTGACGAGCTCCCACGATATGCATTGTATGCGTTCGGAATAACCAAGGATGTTTAACCCCTTTAACGGGGTTTCCTATCATTTTCTGCACTCTCTCTGACCCCAAAACAAGCTTTGAAACATTTAAAGGACATTTGAATTTTAATATATTCAAAGGATAGTTCACTATAGTACAAAGACATTGTCAGTAAAAGAAAAAATATATGAGAAACAGAATAACATCAGTTTAAATCAAAATGGGCCAGAGTAACAAACTAATTGAATGGACTGGGCAATTCCTTTCTTCAGTTTGAGGGGTCACATATCTTTATCTGCCTTGCTATTGTACATGAATGTGGTATCATAAAAGAGCCTATTTATGTTTACAATCATGTATCGTTTGTAATGCTTACCAATCATGGAATACGCATACTGAGTATGCAGCGAGGAAAAAAAATAAGTGTTACAAAATGTTGTGTTTTCCGTGTATTTTGCACATGAACAGAAATTTAATGATGTTGCTGCGGCGATGCATGCACGTCCATTGTCACGTTAACATTATTCAAAACACATTGCGTCCTTAAAATAATTGTTGTAAATAATAACTGTGTTGAAAACAATGCATTTGCAACATTTCATTTGTTAGTTTGCCTTATATTCGGAGATACTGTATACTTCATGATTGCATAATCATAGCAAATGGCACACCAATGTAAAGTGGAATAAAAAGCGTTTAATGGTACCCCAGTCACGTACGGTAATGGAGCAACAAGCGATATATTACCCCTAAAACTTGACTTGTAGAACTGTTTTGAAGGGTTTAATATATACATTAGCTTTACATGTATGTTGTTCCTAGGGTTCATACATTGTTTTATATTGGCTTTATTTTTAACTGATAGCTGTGACGGACGCAGGAGGAGAGACACTGGAGAGATCGGCACACCAACCGACACAAACATGCGAACCAACTTCTTCCACTTAATCGACTTGAACAACGATGGCCTATTGGATCGTGCAGAGTGGGCGGTAGAGGGCGGTGAACAGTACGGGTTTACTGCGATCTTGGAGAACTACGATGCAAACGGTATGAGGAAACGCAGACATGTTTTATGATAATTACATAGCCATATGAGGTTGAAATAGAAGTAGAAATAGTAGCAGCAGCAACAACAACAGAAGCAGTAGTAGTAGTACTAGTAGACGAAGTTGTAGTAGTAGTAGCAGTAGTAGTAGAAGTAGTAGTAATAATAGTAGTATTGTAGTAGTAGTAGTAGTAGTAGTAGTAGTAGTAGTAGTAGTAGTGGTAGAAGTAGAAGTAGTGGTCGTACTAGTATTAGTTGTTGTAGTAGAAGTAGTAGTAGTAGTAGTAGTAGTAGTAGTAGTAGTAGTAGTAGTAGTAGTAGTAGTAGTAGTAGTAGTAGTAAACAACAGCAGCAGCAACAACAACAGAAGCAGTAGTAGTAGTAGTAGACGGAATTGTAGTCGTAGTAGTAGCAGTAGTAGTAGAAGAATTAATAATAGTAGTATTATAGTAGTAGTAATAATAGTAGTAGTAGTAGTAGTAGTAGAAGTAGTCGTAGTAGTAGTAGTAGTAGTAGTAGTAGTAGTAGTAGTAATAGTGCTAGTATTAGTTGTAGTAGAAGTAGTAGTAGTAGTAGTAGTAGTAGTAGTAGTAGTATTAGTAGTATTAATAGTAGTAGTAGTAGTAGTAGTAGTAGTAGTAGTAGTAGTAGTAGCAGTAGTAGTAGTAGTAGTAGTAGTAGTAGTAGTAGTAGTAGTAGAAGTAGTCGTAATAGTAGTAGTAGTAGTAGTAGTAGTAGTAGTAGTAGTAGAAGTAGTAGTAGTAATAGTGCTAGTATTAGTTGTAGTAGAAGTAGTAGTAGTAGTAGTAGTAGTAGTAGTAGTAGTAGTAGTAGTAGTAGTATTAGTAGTAGTAGTAGTAGTAGTAGTAGTAGTAGTAGTAGTAGTAGTAGTAGTAGCAGCAGTAGTAGTAGTAGTAGTAGTAGTAGTAGTAGTAGTAGTAGTAGGTAGAAGTGGTAGCAGTAGTAGTAGTAGTAGTAGTAGTAGTAGTAGTAGTAGTAGTAGTAGTAGTAGTAGCAGCAGTAGTAGTAGTAGTGTCCGTGGCTGCTGATAAAATCGCGTAATTTCTTCGGTGTAGACATGCTTATCTCTTTCATTTAATTAAATAAAAAAGACTGGTAATATATTGACAAATGAAATGTAAAAAAAAAAGAGAATGTGCGTCATAGTAGCCATTATCATTGCAAATAAATTTCTTCATCTACTAGTAATTTTGACTATTTTTTGAGGCATATGGGCAGAAGGAAAATGTCATGTTAATAACAGCGCTATGGCTAACATCACATTCATAATCGAAAACTGTTTCCAAGTGTCGTCATGCTAGGCCAGCTACTCCTGGCCATAAAAGTATCAGAGAGGCCAATTCGAAAAAAAAAATCGTCTTTAGTGATAATGATATCGTTGGTGGTTATTGATGTTTCATAATTCTTTAACTCCTCACAGGTGATCAGATGATATCTCTTGAGGAATTCCACACCATTCACCTTGACCCTAGTGTGGGGCTGTTTGTAGAAGACTTCCAGGGTGACGAAGACGAAGTAGGATGGGAGAATCTGTAGAACGACGATGAGAATTCTCCCGCCATCTAATTATTTTTCTCCCTCCTCCCTTCAAACCTCTTCTTCTTTCTCATGTTTTTTCTTCCTTTTCTCCCTGTTTATTCTTCCCATCTTGTCGTTTATCTATTCCTGACTAGCTAAAGGTCACCATACCACAGCTAACAAAAACATTTCATCTAAGAGCGATAATTCAACGAAGCCCTTCCCGAAGATTCAAACCTTTTCCCCTGTACTCAGTGAAGTAAGAGAGGAGGAGGGAGGGGTGGGGTGCAATATATATTATATTGGGGGGGGGGGGAGGGCGGGGCAAAACGAGTCCCCCCCCCCCCCTCATGTGCCTCCGAAAAGTTAAGAAATGAAAGCATTTTCATTGTCCAAAGATGGTCATTTTCATAATTTTACATAATTTCGCAAATTTCATCATTTCGGAAATTTACGATGATTGTACTGCTCTCGCTCGTGTCGTTCGCGCATATAAATTTGGATGAGTAAATGTTACTGAAAGGATATTGCATGACAAATGTTACTTCTGTTATTTTGAGTTACACAAAAGCGTTATACAAAATCTAATTGATCAGACGTGAAAACCTGTATACGTTCTGAAGCGCTCGCTCGCTCCGCTTGTACTAATAAAATGGATAGTTTTCTTTTTTTACAAGATCACTTTATTATACATTTAGAGACAATAAAGGAAAATAAACATACAAAGCCCAGGTCATAGCCAATTAATGCTGAATGCAGGGCGAGAAATATACATTTACAAAGGAAAACATCATCGATTCAATATACAAGGATTACAATACAGAAAACAAATAGTTATTTGCATTACGTTAAAAAGAAAAGGTAGGATGTAATTTGTATTTAAGGAGAGAGAGAAAAAAACCGGCATTGTTTACGGCTAGTGCCCTTCTCCATTGAGAGGGGGGGGGGGGGGGGGGGGGGGGGGGGGGGGAGGGGGGGTGGGGGGGGAGGGGGGGGGGAGGGGGGATGAAAGCGCAATATGTGTATATGATATATTAAACATTCCTTTAAACAGTGATAAATCTGATGTACAAATATCATTATAGAATAGACATACATTGAAATATGGTATATAGTAGAATGTCATTTAAATACATTTGCACTCGATCAATATTGGACGTTTCTTTGAAGTTATGTTTATTTCCATATCTTATTCGAATAATTGATGCTTTGTAGGGAGACAAATATACGGTCTTCGTCTTGCTGTCGCGGAGAGTAACGCCATAAGAGTAACAGCAAAACAAAGACTAAAAAGCATTGTTATCAATGACGTGGATATTTATTTTCCATTGAACATTTCCACCCCTGTAACATAATATTCTCAATACCCTGGAGAACGAATTGCGGGGCAGAAAAGTGGTTACTTTTCTAAAAGGGAGTAGTCTTCCCATGCCTCTTCGTTCTTCGCACAGTAGAGAACGAAGGATGAGACTACCGCCTTTTGGCTTAGGTCATCTCGTAATTCTATGAACTTCGCGGGCTTTGGGGTGAAAAAAGAAAGGAACGACTTAAGGCGTTGAGCATTGTCCTGTGAGATGAATCCCCTTGAACCGATCTCCACTGCTAACAACTGGACTTCGTATCCGTTGTTTTGGATGTCAGTGATTAAGCTTGCGTATTTATCGGCTTTGTATTTATGGGCACGTTCAATTCCTAGTTCAAACTGTATGGTTAATTCGAATAGAAGGAGTTTCTTGTCTCGTTCTCGCCTGAGGTTTGTTTGGGTGCAGGACCGTGGGATTGTCGTTACAGGTGAGTAGCCCTGTATGTTTGGAATATGAGTTACCATCAAATCTGGGGATCGAGCCCTTTAGCGCAACATTGACAAGATAGGCCAGGATATTGTTGTGACGCCATGTGTAGCGTCCTTGTTCTAGAACCAGTGGGCAGGCGTTTAATACATGGTTGAGAGTCTTTTTTATAATTAGAGTCATTCGCAGTGAATTTTTACTCTCAAGAAATTTGTTTTTAAATGCTCTATAAGCGCGACTTTCATATTTTATTCGTACAAAAATCCCTACCATGATTAACCCGCCTCCCACTACCCCCTTCCCCCACTCCTGCTCGGCCGCTTCGCTCCCTCGCCGAGGATAACACACTTCTTATCATAGAGAGAGCAATGGAATGCATGGTGATTTTTTTTTTAAAGAGAATATTTAATCAAGAATTCTATCTACACTTGCATGAACTCCATTAGATTTGAGCTATGTATTACATAAGTATATAATAATTTATTCAAGGATTGGAAGCTGTACTATGAATGGTCGTGCTGTCCTCCGTGGGGTTAGCGGTAGATTAAAAACATTGAAAAAGAAAAACTAGACAGTTCATATGTCAACATCAAGCATATAAGCGACGACAAATCAACACAATGCTTATTATCTCAACAGTGTAAGATTATTGTTTTGTGTGTTTTTTTTTTCGTTTAAAACTAAGAATTTAATACTTGCCAACTATTGCATGCATGGGATGAGCTAGAATACTAGAATACAATCTAGAATACAGTGCTAGAATAAATGCTTGATCAAACAAGCGACAGCATTGAAACATAAGTACTCACAATCGATTGTATACCAGGGTGCTTGAGGGATTTTGTTTATACAGATATCAGGAGCATATTTGGGAGATTCGTTTACCCGGGTTGAGGTGTTTACTACACGCCATGTTCTTCAACCCCAGTGGTGACATACCCGCATTTTGATAATCCACACCACATAAGGAAAAACCATCATACAATGCACTGCTCAGAGTATGTTTATTGTCATACCCACTTCCGGTCCAGTGTATAAGTATATGAGGCTGGAATTACAAACATGCGCATTGTGGGACTACTTTTCTTTATATTTGGTAGGGAGAATCGACATGAAATTCACCAATCACAATGGGGAAAGTGCTTAGAAAACAGATGACCTTCCTCTGAAGTCTGAAATCAATTTGAAATTAATAAAATGTCTTCCATCTCACATGAATGAATACAAACGTAACATCACTATATATATTAGTCAGTTTCTCGTTTGTACTGGTTGATTCATATGGCAGTTGTATGATTTTGATAGTATGCACTGTGAGGAGCGAATACGTGAATGTATCAGTGGAAGCATAGATATGATATGACTGCTAAAATAAATGAATGGTTGGCAGGAAAAACATGAAGTATGAAATAATCATGCATGTCTATGGGCGTGTGTGTATGTGTGTGAATGTATGTGTATGCATGTGTGCGTGTGTATGTATGTGTGCGTGTGTATGTATGTGTGCGTGTGTATGTGTGTGTGCGTTTGTATATATGTATGTGTATATCTTTTGTTGCATGGTACATAAGTGCGAATACCATGGATATGGAGAGAGCGAGAAAGGAATGAAGATGGGAAGGGGGTGAATTTGGGGTTACAGTACGATATTCCGAAGGTTCGTTTATTCCGAAGGTTCGTAATTCCGATAAACACGTAAATTGCCTAAACCTCGATGCTCGTTAGTCCGAAAACGAAAAAGGGTTCGTTGATCCGAGCATTATTTTTAATTTTGTCGCGTAACGTTCGGAATAACGAATCTTCGGAATAACGAGTGCCTCCCGAATTTGGTGGGGTGAATTTGGTGTTGGTGGTGACGGGGTAAAGGGGGAGGGGATTAGGTGAGACCGATCACTGGAGAGGTGAGAAAATAAAAACGCTGGATGGGGGAGAAGAAGGGAAAGCGTGAGGCGAGATATGTAAAGCGGGCTTAGGTGGGACTGAGAGAGAAAAGACAAGGAAATACAATACGTGGGGAGAGACCCGTGGGTTGTGGGAAGTACCGACCCCTCGCCCCTACAAATCAGTCATGCAAAGTCGGATCTCTTCGTTTCATTTTATCGTGATGCACGGCTTGCTCTACCCTCTTTCGGAACTATATATGAACACGAATCTACATGGGTCATCAATACAAGTTAGAAACAATAGAAGCTCAACATGTACCCCTGTGGAGAACCACAATTAACAAAGCTGACAAAATGGTCCATATGACTTTGTGAAGAACATGAATTGAATACTGTAAATTGTATTGGATCAGAACTGAGGAACTGTTTCTTACCCCGC
This sequence comes from Arbacia lixula, assembly GCA_963669155.1. Lineage (NCBI taxonomy): Eukaryota > Metazoa > Echinodermata > Echinoidea > Arbacioida > Arbaciidae > Arbacia > Arbacia lixula. Next base: position 379,484 of record OZ022582.1, on the reverse strand, counting down.
CCCCCCCCCCTCTCTCTCTCTCTCCCCCTCCCTCTTTCTTTTATATATCCTTTTCTCTCTCTTCGTCATCACACATTATCAGAACGCAAGAAATTACAAATGCACCAACTACACAAAATTGTACACCGCATCTGCCAATACCTGCTCACACATGCGTACATACATACATACATACACTCACAGATATACACATATACGCGCACGCACATCCGCACACACAAAAAACACGGACGCACATGCACAAATACACACATGTACGCACGCTTAAACTCCCACACGAATACCCACCCTACACACGCACGCACACACACTCCCACACCCATTTACAAACAAGCACACCGTATAGGAGCGGAAACATTGGCATCCATTATGCGTTTTGTTTGTGGTCTCTCAATGAGCACCTTCTTTCCGATATTCATAGTGTACTGACATTAAGAGAACAGACAATAATAAAAGGCAGACATTAATTTCATGGTTTGTGTGTTGTATTGTCCATTTAGATTCCGAGTGAACAGTGATATAGGCCTACTATAGTCATTACATTGAACATACCCAATATCTCCATGGGATTAAACTATGGCCTATGATCAGATGTGTATAACCACATTCGAGCCATCAAGAAAAAGTCTGTCATTCTTTGCGAGGTACTCTCAGATACAATCATTTTCCCGAATTTACTTGATAATTATGTAACTTGTTTTCTCATCTGAACAGGGTAATGCTCGCGCACATTAGTGTAGCCAGCTGAACTACCGATAAGAAAGAATTTTAACGTCAAATGAGAAAGGGGAGAAAAAGATAATGCCAACTACTAGGATTTAAACAAGAATAGGATCGCATCAGAGTTTCCATGGAGACGGGGCCTGCCTCCACGTCTCTAGGTGAAGGTCACGGTAGCGGTCATCTTGCAGACGAAGGACATCAACTCTCCGCAGAACATATCGTTCCATTGCTGCCCACCGTCGGCCGAGTCAGAGGAGTCGTTGAGGCGCCAGATATGCACGCAGTCCTCATCCTCGATGTTGTAGTAGTTGTTGCTGGGTGCGTGGATCTTCCATCGCAGGTAGTTGACCTCGGAGCCATCGGTGTAGACCCAGGGACCGTCAGCGACCTCCTGGTGAAGCCCCAGCCATACGCCGTAGAGGGCGTTGCGATTGACAGCGTCATACTGTGAAGGGTGTGGGTAAAATAAATTATGGTTATAATGGTCATATGACATCATAGTCATCAGTGATAATACTGATTTGTATAGGCTTCTTAGATTTGTACCTCTAAATGACAAATGAAACAATGCAATTCATAGCAAAGGTTGATTTGAAAGAAGGTTGGTCCGTAAATACACTGTTGATGTATAACAGATGTTAGATGTCCCACACCCCCCCCCCCCCCCCTTTCCCTCCCCAATTCCCAGAATTCCCAGGTCTGACCCGTAAGAGATACGAGAGGCAGATCAGTGTGAACACGCTATATAACCCGGTTTAAAACCCGACCCAGTCTCGGGTTAAATTATAACTCACCGTAAAAGGCAGATCAGACCATGCTCTCGACAGTCAATTATTATGTGCTAAAATGCATAACTGGGTCCAATTTAACCATCTTAGTACCAAGCAATGACAAGCTTATTGAGTTGGCAATATGTAATAAAGTCAGATGGTACTAAGAGGGACGAATCGAGACTGACCGCGGTCACTTTGTCGCAGGTACATCCGGCATCAATTAATATTTTGGCTGGCAATATGAATGGGGTATACGTTAATGAAGGGAAATCAACTCACATGCCAGTCTGGAGTATCGCCGGCTACATCGCGGAAGAGCTGGTAGACGATATGGTTTTCGCCACTGTTGTGGACGGAGGCGAGATGTGCCTGACCTTGCGACACGCACTCGCTTGCACAGTGTGCCTCGGCGGCACCCCATGTCATGCGATCCGGGATGTAGCGGTAGCAGCTCCCGTCATGCAGCGTCCAGGACGGCGGGCACGTCAGGTTGCATGTGGCATGGCACGCCGTAGCCATGGCGACGAGGAGAACGGGGAGCAGGGCGTTCATGGCTTGAATTGCTGTAGTGCAACAGTATTAATGCTGTAAGTTCAAGGGGTTAACCATTATGTTAACGATTGCATCACTATGTTCAAGTATTGTAACTTGCAATAATAAAATCATGATTTTTAAGTTGCCACGGAAAAAGCTCTTTTTCTCATCAGAATGAGAAATAATAAAGAAAATGACGCCACAATTAAGACAGTTTCAAAGTTCGATATGACTATTTTGAGAACGAATAAAGGAGTCGAATTTTGTCGGATTTCAGCCCTTGGAAGCCACCGCAGACCACATGATCCGATCAATGGAACACCTCTGCGACTGGCTGAATCGCAGTATCCAATCAGTGGATTTGTACCAGAATGTGACGTCACATTTCCAATCGCAGGCCCTTACCACTGCAGAGAGTCGTGGCAAACTCGTGTCGTATACTATGGTCTTTACACTTTCACTAATCTAAGACGTTGAAAATATGATAATGATAATATTACTAATATTAATAAAAATTAAAGATTTTCGTATAACGCATGATCAATCGGCATTATTATTCAATGTAACAGTGGCTGCATGTGAAAATGACCTTTTCCTGTCAATACTAAATTTTTGCGGAAAATAGAAAAATGACTTCGTACTAAAGAATGACATGATATTTCTGGTTTGTACTGCTTTAATAATTCAGTGAGATATAATGGAGCAAATTTAGTGAAAGAATCTTAAATTGGATAAAAGTGCTAAGACTGGAGATATTGACTCATGCTTATTTTTTTCGTGTTACGAGTCGTGCTACTGAATCTTAAAGGAGTCAACATTTTCGTGTTTCATAAGACAAAAGGTAAGCAATTACAAAAGTCATGATGGCACATAACAAAGGCAACTATGGTTTAGATGTTTGTTGATTGGCTAATTGTCCAAGAAACTGCGAGTCTTGCCTATTTATCGTCTGATGAGACCGTTGAATAATACTTAGTATAACAAATATACTTACCTTGTTCAAAGCTGAAACTCCAAAGAGAGTGATACAAGTAACTGACTAGTCAAAACGAGATGAAGTCACTGATATCTATGTCGTTGGTAGTGAGTTGTATACCAATCGGTATCAAAAATAATTTTTTTGGCAACATTGTATGCAAATACGACTATTAAGCCATGTTTGCTGATTGGTAGATTTTTGGAGGCGTTCGACCTTCGTAAAGAGTGGCTCTCGTCAAACTTATAGTCATAACGTGAAAATTAAAGTCACTGGTACTTTGTGTGTTAACCCTCTGATTACCGTTAGCACCTAAGGGTGTAAATCTGAATGCCCTTGTTATTGGTGCTTGGTTGTTGGTATTGAGAGGGTTATAATTATGCTGGTAATATCACTCATGAGAAGTACCGGAAATCTCTTCATACATTCGTGAAACGCTGATTGGGTACATTTGTAGAGGCGTGGTTTCATTTCGAAGGCGGTGGGCGTGTTGGATTAAAGCAAAGAGAGATTTTACTATGCCACGTACGTGCATCATAAACTCTAGGTAACGTGAGCAAAGAGCATCGAGTTGGAGGAACAAGGACGGAAAGACAAACATACAGGTGTTTTGTTGTTGTTGTTGTTGTTGTTGTTGTTGTTGTTGTTGAATCTATACTGTTGGAAAATGGAAATGCGACGTTATAGGACTTGATTTGGGTTCTGTTTTGGGGCGGTAGTCGTTCTAGCTCGTAATATTGGGTAAAAGTGTGTACGTCTATCTTTTATGTTGACAGTTTGCAATCTTTACAAGCTCTAAGATACGGCTTAAAAGTATTGCCTAATATGACTTTGACTGTTATATGACGTATAGTATGACATCACCGCTCAATAAAATGGCTGATACAAATTCACCTCAAAGTCTGACTCTCTTATATTAATTGCCATGCATCGACCACATGGTGGCAGCGGTGGGATTCGAACACAAACTACGTCATATATTGTCGACAACTCTTCGTTGTACTAATTAATTCAACCCCATTGCTTGATGAACATCGAAGGCACAATATTTCAAAAAAGGCCTTTGTATCAAATCATATGTGGGCAAATCATATTTCTTACAAGCATATACATATAGTTCTATGTCGTACAACTCATATGTAGATCCATTTAAAATTTGATTGTAAGACGTACAAGACCCCCGGGGAGGGCACTCACATACATTGGTGGTACGGGGACGTGCCGCTTTGAAGACCCCCTTTTTGAGACCTCGATATCCGTTCTTTAGATCCTCTATATCCTACGCATGGCGAAAGTTCCGCGAAAGTTCCACTCCTTAGCCTCCCCGCTGTGTCCCTCCCTCCGTTCCCCAGGTCCGATCGAGGTTTGCGCCTGCCTAATTTGTCCCCGCGAAATTTACAGATCCATAGAGGGACAATGCCGGTATATTTTTAGTTCCTAAGACCCCATATTTTACGCGGATTTTACCCTTGTAGTCAGTTCCTAGACCCCCATTACAGGGTTTCGTGAGGCACACCCCCATCAAAATATGATTTGAGTTCCCCCCCCCCCCCCCCCCACCCCCCGGTACAAGACCGAGAATTTGTGCTTGTCGAGATCATTACAATTTGATCCATCAATATGTTTACAATTTACTCTTTGCTTGTCACATGCAAATATATTGACCCACTCCCATAAAAAGCGAACATTCTGTCAGCATAGGCATTCATGAAGTTGCTAGTGCCAGTGGCTTCATCTGTAGGCACTGATCTCCCTAGGGCATTAAATGCCGATGATGACGGTAGGGATCGGGAAATAAGTCACATGACGCGTCCAGTACAGCAGTGCAGTGCTCCCATATCCATCCCAGCGAAAGATACACGTTACCGGACACCGAGTACAACACGGCGCGTGTAAATTGGTAAGCTGACTGTTTACTGAATTATCTGCTCTGCCAGCCGACATAGTCTAATGATAGCTTGACTGTGGTTTGATCGGTCAAGAATATTTAAAGGTTAGTGTGCTGTTCACATCTCTTCAATAATCATTGTTTTAACAGTGCAAACCTAGACTATAAAGTCTAGCTAGCATTTTCTGCATTTCATGACGTACACCTAGGCCAGAGGTAGGCCGATGCTCCGGGCAGGATGCGCGCAGCTTGTACTAGGGTAGCCGCTGAAACCCGATTTTCTTTCTTTTTTTTTTCAGCTGCAGAGCGGGATGAAGAAATCTCCGCAAATTGTTGTCTAGACGGCGAGGCTTAGCATATTTTGGTATTCCGATTTTTTTTTTTATCTCTGTGGATTTTCGGAATACAGGGGGGGGGGGGGGGAGGGGGGGGGTATTCTGAAAATCCACAGGCCACAGATTTTATCTCCCCCGTTTTATCTCCCCTAACTGCATGATGGTGTGATGTCATGAAACTGCAAGGGACATTGCACATCAATGTCTATCAGCGCGCCTTATTGCATTTGATGCGCCCATGTGCAAAAAAGTTAAATGCGCAAATTATTTTTGCACATAATGCTGGCCGGGCCTAGGCGCATACGTCTGGAGATAAAATTGCTTGGGAGCAGTTTTATCTTCCATTCTAACTTTTTTTCCTAAGTGCATTTCAGAATACCAATTTAGCTCATTTGCATAAAAAATTTATCTCGGAGGCTGTGGATTTTCGGATAAAATTTTATCTCCCCTAAGATACAATGTCCTTAAAATATTTTATCTTTGGTATTCTGAAAAATATTTTATGAAGATTTTAACCAATATTAATGAGCGCATGCCCTAGTTTGCACTCCTATCCCAGAGGCAGCCAGTAATAAACGTCCTTCCATGTCTCTTGCATACATTAACAACATCAAGTTGATGGTGTGATGTCATGAAACTGAAAGGGTCATTGCGTATCAATGTCTATCAGCGCGCCTTATTGCATTTGATGCGCCCATGTGCAAAAAGTTGAATGCGCGTCTGGAGATAAAATTGCTCGGAGCAGTTTTATCTTTCATCCTAACTTTTTTTCCAAAGTGCGATTCAGAATACAGATTTAGCTCATTTGCATAAGAATTTTATCTGGGAGGCTCATTGACATGAAAATCTTATCTCTAGCTCATTCAGATAAACTTTTATCGTAAGTTGGCTTTTCGGAATACCAAAAGATAAAATTTTTCCTCAGTCCCTGAGATACAATAAAATTTTTCCTAAGTTCGTTTTCGGAATACCCCCCCCCCCCCCCCCCCCAGTACTTACACAACAGCTCAAAGGAATTGGCATAGGGAAAGGGAAGGGGAAGGACCCACAGTTTTAAACCGCGGTATATTTTGTCCAGTTCAGCATGAAACATGATGCTTTAGCCTAAAATGCATCATGTTTCATGCTGAACAGGACAAAATATACCCCGGTTTGAAACTGCGGGTCCTTCCCTTTCCCTATGCCAATGCCTTTGAGCTGTAGTGTATGCAGGTGCTGATGTCAAATATCGTCTGCTGAACTGAGTAACTGTGTAACTCGAGTCAAGTTGCATGTAATTTTTTTATTCACTGTTAGTGTTAGTGTTACTTTTTTGAAATTACCCGCAAAAGCGTCATATCAAGTTTTAATTCATTATTTGCAGATTGATTTAGACCTTTATTTTTAAACAGGAGCAGCTAGTCCCAGGGCAAATCATCATGTTGATATTAATTGTCTTAAAAATGCTAACTGGCTGATCTGAGTGTGAAGATTGATATGCACTTAGAATGTAATGAAAATGTAAAACTGTGATCACCCTATTTTAAATTAAGATGCAAAATCTTTCATGTTATGTGTTGGATGTTAAGAGCAAGTATCTGTTTGCTCTCCAAAGACTGGATGGAAATAAGTTTGGCTGATGCCATAGGAACTAATTCAATGAGAAGTTGTCTCATTTCTAAAAAAAAAATAAACAGATGTGATGCTTCTATGGAACAACAATTAGTAGAATATCTATATTACATGTAGTGCCTGCATACAAGTGAGGCTTCATCAGTGTTTTTGTTAATCTGTAATCTATCAATCGAATCTTTCTACATATATGAAATCCATAGATTCTACGATGGGTGCACCAACCTCTATCTTGATCACCGTGGCAACTGCTGGTCTTGCACTGTACATGTTTCCTGTCAGCGCTCTTGACAATGGTTTGGCTCTGACTCCACCCATGGGGTGGTTGTCATGGGAACGTTTTCGCTGTGACACTGACTGCATTCATGATCCTGAAAACTGTATCAGGTAAGTGTGGTAGCTGATACAGCTTATCAGCTCTCTACCAGAACTTTGTTTTATACCTAATTCCCATGGGACTCTTTTTCATTGCAGAGTTAAACCAGGCTCATCAAAGTCCTAACACAGCCAAGAGGCTGAACAGATATGTGTTAAAGACAAAGCCACTTGTCTACTCAGCAAAATGAGTTTGTACAAGAATGAACAACAAAGAGTAAAACTGACAGTACCACAATATGAGTGCCAATATTCACCTTAACCCTCATGTGGACAAACTTTGAAAATCTCATTGATTTACTACACATCTCAATGACAGTGGTACCGAAATCACTGTAAATTATGCAATGGCTGAAATCAAAGGAGATGATGGCGAAACGGTTCTGCTGCAATTACATGTCATGTGATCACTTACCGCTACTAGCATTTATCTTGAATCCCCTTAGTCCCATGGAAGATAAACTGTGTAGTAATGATTGATTGGTACTGAGGGGATTAACCATACATTCCCACTCCTTGAAGACCCCATTGGCTTACTACACATCTTCATGCCTACATGGTAATTCTCCTTATCGCATATAGCCGATATCAAGCGATATCACCGCGCGATACCAATATCTGATCGATTGCTCTTGGGACATATATTTCCGGTAAGAGTTTGGTACGTATTCAATTCACGCAATAACGCACAGAATCTGTAATTTCGACTCTCGTAAACCACGTAATATTAAAATGGAAGGGTTGTTACATGGATGAAGGACTTGAAAAAAATACCACCAATCACTCACGGTGATGTTTTTGCCCAGCTCAACATTGATTGTGGATGGACTAATGAAAGAATGAAAAGACACAAGCAAGACGATGGCTATAGAATGGTCGTGAACTGGAAGTTCATATCCCAAGAATTAAAAGTAAAAAAAATAGAGCACCACACGCATTCAGATTCGGAGAGCTATATGCGATAGGGAGAATTGAAGAAATACACACTTTCACTCAGCTTCATTTTTGTTTGTTGCCAGCGAGAATCTGTACAAGACGATGGCGGATGAGATAGTGAGCCAGGGCTATAAGGACCTGGGGTACGAGTATGTCAACATCGATGACTGCTGGCCGGCCAGTACCCGGGATAAGAATGGACGTCTGGTCGCTGAACCCACCCGCTTTCCCAGCGGCATGAAAGCTCTGGCAGATTATGTAAGCCAAACAATTATATCCATGAGCAGGCAGGTGGCCATATGTCAGTCTAGATGTATGTCAGATATCTGTGCTGGACGTGAGGTGCACAGCTGTGACATGCATGGCTCAAAGATCTAGATGCACATCATGAATGGCGTCTTGATGGTAACGAGGCTATAGACAAAAATAACCTGTGTCAATCGGGGCACCTTACGGTCCTATCGCCCTTTCAGACAAGGTGACAACCAGTTTGCCCAGAGGTTGCAAATGTGAGGGGGGGGGGGGGGGGGGTGGCCGTGATGTCTATCAGTCATGGCTACATCTCGGAGACATCTTCTTAGTCTTTTTATTTATTTATAAGGATTATTTATCCAGGCTAGCCCCTTCAGTGGTTGAACACTATTCTACCAGGGGGCCGTGCTTGGAAATTTAACACAACATATGATATACATAGATACAAACAAATAACATGTACAGTTCACTGAGAAATAAACATCATTATGGAATTTGCATTATATCAGTGGACAATAACAGTTGAAAATGTGTCTCAAATTGAATCACTTGTAAAAAAAACTGGCAGGCACATGTATCATATCTTTTCGGCATGACTTGTCGCAAAACAAAACAATTCTATTATTTATTGATATTTCTTTTTCTTCTTTTTCCTTCATGTCTAGATTCATGCCAAGGGTCTTAAGCTGGGCATCTACCAGTCCATGGGGTACGAGACCTGTAGGGGCCTGCCGGGCACCTATGGGCACATTGAGACCGATGCCCAGACCTTCGCAGACTGGGGCATTGACATGGTCAAGATGGACACCTGCCATACTCCGTCATCCCATCTGGTTGGAGAAGGTAGACAGGGAAAACAGTTGTTAGTTGCTTGAATTGTTACATTAATCAAATTAAAATAAATATCATGTTTAGAAGAAAAATGAAATGATCAAACATGTTATACATGTATATATTTTATTTTTAAATATCATGTTTGATTATTTGATTTTTCTTCTTTTGTCTTATTTTGCTCAATTGTTCAATACGTAAAATTATTTGACATAAATCTCTTATGTAAAGCATTACATGAATAAAAGTAATTACTATTAGCATCATCACTGATATTAATCCATTTTTCATGATTGGTCTATGAAGGTAGACAAGGAAAATATGGATATCAATAATGATAATGCATTTAAATGATCAGTCTATGCACATACAAGAGAAGTGAAAGCAAGACATAAATGTAGAGAGAAAGAGAGAGAAAGCAAATACCTAGCACAAAACTGGTATGAATGTTGAGCGTATATGTTTACTCTCATTACTGTGTTTCTGTTTCTGACAGGTTTCATGAATTTCTCTCGGGCTTTAAACCAGACTGGTCGACCCATCCTGTTTTCTTGCGAGTGGCCTCATGTTGGTATAGTAAGTCATCCAATCAAAGAATCTTTGTTTGTCTGTCTGGCTGTCTGTCTGTCAGTCAGTCAGCCAGTTTGTCTTTTTTTCTCTGTAATTCTGTCATGTTTTTTTTTTTATCAATTATCACAAAATACAGATGAAAAAATATTTGCTTGAAGCTTCATGCATGATATTTCTCTGTATTACAAATACAGTTGTGATCAGGCCTGGTTGTGATGTTAGGAATAATTGTTAAATTCTGTGTCTGCCTGGATTCAATGATGTAAATAGGATTCATGAACTTTTCAAGAGCGCTCAAAGCCACGGGCAGACAGGTGATATTTTCATGTGAGTGGCCGCACATCGTCAGCATTTTTATGCTTCATCAAATCTATGCTTTGTATGCTGTACGGATTCATTGGTTCGTTAAAAAACACTGACGATAATTATGCTCCCTCCATCATTATTCTATTTTTAATTTTTGCTGCAAAAAATAGATGTTGGCTTGCATCAAAACTTGCAAAAGTGTACATTCTCATCTTGGCCTTTACTGTTGATTTTTAACAAAACATGGAGAAGGAGGTGAAGTTGTTCAGCATTAGTTATTACAATGTTGTTTTTTGGGGGGAATGGGAGGTACCATTGAACATCAACCTACAAGATAATTTCAGATTCAGATTGTGTGTGCCAAAAGTTCCACAATTGTGTGACCATTGATGTGTCATTGGACTTGTGACTTGTCAAGAATTAGAATGGGTGCACTCTGTGATCATTATCAGGATTTTATTGTGTGAATGGAATACATTATTGTGCTGTATTCTCACTGTTCATTTTTCTTCTGACTTTTCATTTGCAGCCAAACTACACCATAGTGGCGAAGACCTGTAATACTATCCGCAACACTCTGGATGTGCAGGACTCCTGGAGTAACATCCTGAACATCATCAAGTTCTATATCAACAATGGGGACAAGGTGGCTAATATCTCAGGTCCAGGGAGCTACAATGATCCTGACATGGTAAAGAGCATTCATTCCCAGACCACAAGCTCCAAAAGGCCTTGCCATTTTATTCCTCTCTAATTATTCCAATCCCATTTTGGACTCTCTCAACAATTAGTCCAAATCCATTTTTTTTTAAAGAACAAGTGGTACATTAATAAATACTATTTAGAAAATAGCAAAACTTTCGGTAACACCATGTGGTTGTATTCTTTCGGATAATTGGCCCACTTATGGGGTGAAAAAAGGAAAGGAAAGTGAAAAGTGAAAAGGAGAGGTGAATTTTTATATTTTATCACTACTTTGTGACTAGTTCACAACTTTCATCAACACCCACCCTCTTCTTCTACCTCCATTCCATCCCATTTATTTTCGGTTTAAAACACCGAAAACTAAAGCTAAAAATAGTCTTGTGTAAGTGTTATAAAATATAAAAATTCACCTCTCCTTTTCACTTTTCACTTTCCTTTCCTTTCTTCACCCCATAAGTGGGCCAATTATCCGAAAGAATACAACCACATGGTGTTACCGAAAGTTTTGCTATTTTCTAAATAGTATTTATTAGTACACTCTCACCATGGAAACATTCAAAGAACATTTAAGTGGTACATTGTATTAAGGAAGCACTATATAAAAATTGATAATTATAATTCTTATGATTATTATTATTATGATCCCTTCCGCAGCTGATCGTTGGGGACTATGCGTTGAGCGAGGACCAGTCACGGGTGCAGATGTCTCTCTGGTCCATCATGGCTGCCCAGCTGGGGATGTCCAACGACCTCAGGACCCTGGCACCTTGGGCTAAGGCCATCCTGCAGAACAAGGAGGTCATCGCCGTCAACCAAGACCCCCTCGGCATCATGGGAAAGCATATCTACCAAGTAAGGCACAATCAACTAACCTTTTGTGTGGCATTGTTGCATTTCTGCACATGGAATACATACAAATCCCATAGAGCTGGTGGGTGTTTAACCAAGCTGTTCTTCAGCTACGAGCGACTGTGCTGAATGAGATTCTCAATGAGTTTGATTTCCGCCAGCTAACGTTGAAATGTGATCTATGTAAGTTAAAATTCGCTAGTGATAATCGTTTGTCTCACAATGTATGGTCAAATAGAATCGAAAAAGATCATGACGTTTTGTGCGCCACTGCAACTCTTCGTCAGGTGTGATACAAAATTGAAGTGAGTGGGGGTTTAAATAACGTATGGTCAGTGCAGCGCACTAACAGAACCCCGCTCAAACATCGTCCAATACTATTGGCCAGCGCATCCGGGTAATTGTCCAACAATAGACTGCTAATGCGGCTCGCAACGTCGGGCAGAAAAAAGATGCCAACAAAGGACAAAGGACAAAGCCCAAAATTTGAGGCCAAAGTTTGAGGCAGATATTGATGGCTTCCTTTACCCTATGTGTGTGCCAGTGCCGTTCTTGGGAGATGCACTGAACCCCATCCCAGTCTGGTTGGTGCTGGTTATCCCATGCATGTTCGGCTACTGCTGAGCTGTCAGTCCGGTGGAGCCTGACATCCCTCTTAGGCTCAGTGATTCTTTCAGATATCAGTCGGGCAGTTTCACCGATGTAAGAACGGTCACACCCTTTGCAGGGGATATCATACACAATTCCATCCCATCTGTGTTGAGGGATTGGATCTTTGGGGCATGTTAGTTGTTGTCAGAGTCTCTGATCAGAAAACCGTTGAGATTCCATGGCTTTCCAGGCGGCGCCTGATTTGTGGGGACACTCCATCAATGTAAGGCAAGACTACAAAAGACTTGCATTCCTTTGGATCATTTGGTTCTAACGCTTTCCTCGTGGTGTTATGTACAAGGCGTACAATGTACAAAAAGTTAATTAAATTCTTGTTGTTAACAAGCTTCTGAATACAAACTTTATGAGATGTCAAATGTGATTAGGATTGTTGGAAATTAACTCCCACTATGTTAAAACAGGAACAACTTTGTGTATCTCATTTAGCACAAGAAAGGGTCACCAGTCGTGCATAAAGTCGTTCGTAGCTTACAGACAGCTTGATGAAACACCCCCCAGTACTTTGTCTGGCGCACACTAAGCAGAAGGGCAATTTGCAGCAATCGTTGCATTCCAGACTGTAGGGGGCATTTTCAATCTAAACTTCAATATTTGATGAAGGGGTCTGGCTGCAGTAGACTAATAATTCTCAATATCTTCTCCAGCTCACCCAAGAGAGAGTGAACGAGTGACTAGTCTTGTTAGTACCAGACTCTTATTTAAAAGGTTGGATTAGCTATGTCCAAAAGCATGGAAGCCAGGCTATGAATATCCCGACACTCACAATAGGCACCCAGAATGTGACAGCGTTGTCATAGCAACAAAACTTTTTATTGCCGTGATCCAGAATAGGTCAAAATAGACAAACGACAGAAATGAGATGTCAGAGGGATTAAACTGTATTGTTTCGCGCTTTGTCTCTCCACATGTTTCATATTGACTTTTTATGATTTCTGTGGTCATGTAGTGATGTGATCTCTACAATCCGTTTTCATAATGTACTCACAATAATCTCCCTAACTGCATTAGTAATGCTAATTTTTCACCCATATCTCTTGATCTCTGAATGGAGTTGTCATGAGTGAAAGCACTCCGAATATATTAGGTAACGCTGGTTGGAAAACCATTGGGCAATGGGGTTACCATTACTTAGTATTGTATTGTTCAAGCAATGTGCGTAAAATTTGCATACTTTAAAAAATGGTCTATTCAGGCTCAGTATTGACTTTTATATGACACCTAGATAGATCCCTTGCCGAGACCACTAGCACTCGAGTGTATTGTGTTTGTGAACCACGACTGCTCAAGAGCTGTACTTGTGCATATGTATGTCAAGCTAATTTAGGTGTCATATAATACAAATAATGAATGTTTTATCATTTGTGCAATGGACAGAATATTTCATTCAGTGAAAGATGAAATGAATGATCCATTCAACTCGGCTATGCCTCGTTGAATGGATCTTTTCATCTTTCACCTCATGAGATATTCTGTCTATTGCAGTCATAAACATTCATTATTTGTATAGTATAGTATCAATGTTTGGCTGTCTCCATGATTGATGACCTCCATCAATGCAAATGATTTTACAGCTAGGTTCTTTCATACAACACCAGAAACTCAGAAACATTATTTCCATATACATGTTTACCATGTAGCTCACTGGAAAGAGAGAACATTTTTTCTCTTTGCGTGATGGTTTTGTGGATAACAATATTGTAAAGAAGAGAGAAGAAGAGTTAAATATCTATTTCATTTTATATCCACTTTAAAAGAAAAAATCTAAAAAGCTGCATAATGATTTATATTCTTAAGTTTGTGGGGGAACCAAAATAAGCATGCAGGTTTGCGGGTATGGTCCCACTTCACATATAAACACAAGGGTAACAGTCAACTTACAAAGCTAAACAAAACAGATAGAGTGAAAGGAAAACGTGATCTAGTGAGGGCATGTGGTATAGTGGTGAGAGCTCTTGTCTTCGCAGAGAGATCCTGTGTTTGAGCCCAGTTTTGTGCGTACACCCTTGGACGAGATGTTTTGCTCATGTTTGTCCCTCTCAACCCAGGTGTGGTCAATATATACCTGGCATGCTATTCTATTCCTAATCTAATTTGATCAACTGCCGGTAGCTTCTAGCGCTTCATACTTGGCTGCTGAGCTAAAACTAGGGTAATAATCGAGCGCTTTGGGTAGTACTTCGCACTAGGAAAGCGCTATATATGAGCCAATTATTATTATTATTATTATTACCTTTTCTCCTTACACTCTGTAGGACGCTGCTAGCCAGATTGAGGTCTGGGCTAAGGCCATGACAGGCGGCTCCTTTGCTGCGGTGGTCTTCAGCCGGCGTACCGACATGCCTCACCGATTCACCTTTAACATCTCCAGGCTAGGCTTCAGCCATGAGGCGGGCTACGCCCTCAGAGATCTCTACCTCCACCAGAACATGGGTACCTTCACCCCCGATGAGCCCATCACGGTCAGCGTCAACCCTGTCGGCGTGGTGATGGTCCGCGGCGACCCCGTGATGAAAGGAGCAGAGAAAAAGGCCGCCGCAGTTGGCCGTGGAGTCGGCCGTGAGATTAACGATAATCACATCAAATTGACCTATACTTAGATGCATATGAGTGGGGGGTGGAGGCTGGGTGGAATGGGGTGAAGGGGGGAAACAGTAAGATCACCATCAGATTAGTTGAACGCAAATCAAGTTCATTGACCTTTGACCTTTAAGGTATTTTACCGAAAATGTTGTACTTGTAAGCAAGAGGCTTTGCATCTTTTTAAACAATTGCTTTCAGATGGTTTCAGTGTCGTTGTTATTTCTGTTCATTTGTATGTTTTTCAATGTGTACATTGTCCTGCCAATTAATTTTGTGACAGGGTTACACCATTGATAAGTGTATGACCACCGCCCCCCCCCCCCCCCCCCCATCCCACACAATCAATGCCTGGGAGACCTGTGCCTTGATAGTTTCATCCATGTCAAGTGATGATGTGTTATTTTCAGAATTCAGCTAAGTGCCATAATCACAGTGACCTTCTTGTTGATACATTACTGTATGCGCCATATATTTCGCGAATCAGGACTTCTCGACAATTTCGCGAGTGGTTAAATTCGCGATCGTGGAGTACTAGTACTATTGGTGTATGAGTGCACGCACGTTTTCATGTTTTCGCGTGTTATTAAATTCGTGAATAGCATCCGATTCCGGAAATTCGCGAAAATAAAAACCCCACGAAATATATGGCGTATACATATTTCTACCATGATCCATGTTAATAAAACTTAAAGAGTGAAGATAAGCTGAAATACATTATATAGCATTTTATATTTGTAGTTCTTAGAGGTAATACCATTGATAGAGATGGAGATTATATGTTTTTTTCTGGTGATTTTGAATGGGTTATATATATGAATATATAAATGTATTCAGTTTATAGTCGTGCTCTTGTGATAAAGTCATGGCGTAGGTTCTATGATGCAGAGTTCAACATTTTTCTGAACTATGCACTGTTGCAATGGCAATTAAAGCCACGTATATTAACTCTTTTCTACCCTATAAACAGTGATTTTAAATGTGATTCAGGCTAATGTGTGCCATTGATAAATGCAATCATGTCTTCTAATACGTGATTAGCCTTGCCATTTTGAAATGCAGAAAAATGTATATGAGCCAGAATCCTATATCTGGAAGTTGATCAACACAAAGCCGTTTGTGGGTATTGCATCAGATAAGAGAGGGTAGAACCTACATATGCAGGTATGATGATTGAATATTATTTACTACATTCCTGGGTACAGGGTACTTTTTAAAATACTTCTCCTTTTTGTTATTTTGATACATTGTTTAATACTTTTCTAGTTGTTTGTATTTCTGTATACTGTCTGTTTCCTTCTGAATTTGTAATTATGATGTCATATCAGTACTATTTTCGCATATATACAGCCTGATTACAATGAATTTAAGTCACCAAATTATGCGTATTTTATATTCTTTGCTGTAGTCACATCTAGTAAAATTGCCAGCATCATGGAATGTGCTTGCATTCTTCTCTTATAATCAAATCAAAAGAAGGTTAATTAGAATGAAAATGAAAAGAAAAATAATTAAGAGAATGATTGATATTCATATCTCTATTGCACTTAAACAGGTATTTAACTCAAATATCTTAACCATAATATAGAAATAGAAGGAGGGTAATGGAAAAGTTATGAGCTAGTCACAAAAAGTTATGAATAAATGGAGAGAAAATAACAGATTAAGTTGGCTAATAATAGTTAGTTATGCAACAAACTTGGTTTCCTTCAAAATTGGAAGTCAGGATTTTCAGTATTGACGGTTTGGATAGACTTTTACAAATTTGGACGAATAGTTCTTGATGATGGACAGTGTGCTTTGTCCATCAACAAGAATAATTTGGACAAACAGCGACGTGCAAGGTATTAATAGGATCCGATGTAACCTGATCCGAGTTACCCCAGCTTGGACGATGATTAGTCGAGTGATTGACCAATTAAAGTATGAAATGGTGGACCAATAAGAACTTGTAACTACTTAAAGCTGTCTTTCAAAACAGGAATCGTCTGTACACATTGTCTCTGTGATAATGTGCAATTTTGATGTGTAAAAACAGGGTGTATTAGATGTAGAATTATAGATGAGATACATGTACACTGTATTATGTAAGAATGTCTTTTCTATATGTTTTTCTCTATTTTTGTATTAAGGATGTAATCATTGCTATAAATTTGCTTCAATTTACTGCTGGGTGTTTTCTATCTTGTAATCTTATATAATCAAAAATTGGAATAAAACAGCTTGAACTGTCAGTGTACTATCTACTAGTGTGTTTCATGCTTTTTGAAATCCCCACAATCACTTCAATCCGATGTTACAGAATGTATGTTAGCCTGGCATCATGGCTATTAAACATTTCTGAGCCAATCTGTACATAGTGCTTAGTACATGTATTCACCAGATTAGTTGCTCTCCCATTTTCCTCCCTTTTCCTGTCTGCCAAGCTCGAGATCGAAGACGGAAGAATGATTAGTCTACTGCAGTCAGACCCATTTATTGCTTAGTTTTGGATCAGAAATGCACAGCAGCCTGTAGACAAGACTAGCTTACATTCTATAACAACAAATTGAAATGTGATAAAATGTAGAGTGTGGATTGTCATTGTTTGTTTTATTAGTAAGTGCCCTTGGGAAGAACTGTGAGTTATTCTCATGACCGTATAGTGTTATGTGTTTGTGTGTATTTGTCATGGCGGTGGGTTATTATTGCCTGTTTCCTTAATTATGAGGAACATTTCCTCAATTACAAAAGTCACGCCACATGCACATTCTTTTATTGAAGCTTTACGCATTAGAGATGACGGGTGAAAGGTTGTGATGGGAGGCTTTTCATTTTGTTTAGTCACAATGGGCACAGGGGCGGTTCTAGCTTTTTGCTATTAAAGGGGTGGGGTGGGGGAGGGGGAGCATTGGGGGGGGGGGGGAGGATTATATGCTGGGAAGATAACTATTCCAGGATATAATTATGAGCCCATGATAAAGACAACTTCAAACAGATAGGACATTTTTTTTCACTCACTCGGGTATTGCATGTGTGATTGTGCATGCGCCATGCCCGTGCCACGTCATACAGATTAAAACAATTTTTGGCAATAAACTAGGCGTGTGTCATCAGCATGCAAGAATATATTCTTGTGTAGGCTCCCCATATTGCATAACGGACACTGTATTCCTTACATTAGATTGTGGGAATGATACTTCTAGGCCTAACTGAACATGCTTGCATGTATACCCTGAAAATGATGTGTGTGTGTGTGTGGGGGGGGGGGGGGGGGTTGATAACTCTTGCAGTTATGGGCCTATAATGGTGGTTTATTTGTCTTTTCTTAATTTCTTTCATGCATGTTCACATGGTTAAAGTTAAAATATAAATAACTCGTTCTTTGGAAATTTCGGTAAGCTATATAGCCTATATATTCCCATATCCTGTATGCACGATCATGACGATCAACATTTCTCTTAATGAATACCATTTGGCGGGGTTTGGGTTATTGACTTAATTAAATTACATCATGAATGCATGATAGAAACCTATTTGCTTAGTATATATATACACACCATTATAATACAGGAAATTCCACCTAGCTAGTATACGTCTTTAGGATATCTTCTAATTCCTGTTCATATGTCTCCTTATGACCCATGTCTCTTTTAATTTGAGTAAAATACGCTTCAGTGTTTTTTTGCATGGAATGCGATATGTTGACTATATTAATCAAATGTTTTTGCTTGCTAGAGTCACGTGATCAATGTTGACATTGCGTTAATCATCACGTGAGCTCATCTCGCGGAAGCGAATATTTGCTTGATGTTGTTCAAACGGATGCGGATACTCTGGAGCCGGGTCTGGAGCGTCCTTCAAAACAATTGGTATTGAAAGTGCAGTGGTACATTCGGAATATTGTGTGTCAGGAGTCAGGACGTGAGTTGAATAAAACTATCGCTTGAGTGTATCTTTACCGCTTAAGAGTCGCTAACTTGTCAATCATGTTCACAACGTAGTCTTGCTAGTAAAGGATCAAGCTTAGTCGAGCTCAGGCGCAGCCTCGGCTGCATGGCTACTCCTACCGGGCGGTTCGGCCACCTCGCCTACTCGGCCCGGCCGGCCGTCCGCTGAGAACCGATGCCTGCCCGTACCCGATGGGGTGATGCTAGTTGCTACTGTATACTGTCTGACGTGTGTGTGGCCTGACGTGTGGATACAGTTTATTTGCTAACTAACTTTAAGCGGCTTCATTTACTTTTGGTTACGTCATACTTGAAGTAAATATTATCTTGACCACGTCTAGCTAGCATGTCTAGTTTTACTGTCTCACATTGCAGTCACAATGTGACTACGTCTTGACAACACTATTTTCTACTAGTACCAAGTACCATCATGACTACACATTTTTAGCAATCAAAAGAATAACTCATACAACTAATATAGATCTAGACTACTTATTGCAGTTTACATCTTTCTAGATCTAGGTCTACAGTTACAGCGACCAGCCCGCTCATGCGGAGCAGTCCTGGGGCTAGGTCTACAGCTACTTTCTAACTTGAAGAAGTTGTTTTTACTCGCACACAGAACACTTTAGTAGCATGTTTTGTTCTGGGCCCATGCAGCATGACACACTAGCACACAGCACCGCACAAAGTATGACAATACTCTACCAAGACTAAAGAGGACTGTACTTTCACTGGAAGAAGAAGAAGGAGTAGTACTTTCTTTAAATTCTAGGTTTATTATAATTGATAGGTCTCAGACTATCACTTATTTTCAGGCATAAAATGCCAAAATGGTGAACAAACATTTTTTAAGCATAGGTATTTGTAATGAAAGTGCTAAATTATGCTCAATGATCCAATTATTATTTTTTTCACCTCCAACCTTTCTAGACCCGATTACCACTGCTGAGATCAGAATGCTGAGACTGGTTGTCTTGTTGAGCGCTGTGTGGTGCGGTGTGTTCGCACTGGACAACGGCCTGGCCCGCACCCCGCCCATGGGCTGGCTAGTGTGGGAGAGGTTCCGCTGCAACACCAACTGCACCAAATCCCCCGATACATGCATCAGGTACTACACACTCTTCACTCTTCAATTCTTTATTTATCATGTGATCGATGCAATGCAATGTGAGAACGCACATTTATAGTCTATATCAAATCAGGGCTTGACCATGGCCCACCAGTCATCCTTATCCAGGCCCTCAGCTTCCCTGTGTCACTGAGACCAACGTCCCATAGCAGCATGTTGATGTACGTGGCTCATTTATCATATAAAACAAGCCTAGCCTCGAGAGACGGGAGACCATAAGACATCGTGGCTCTCTGCTCTTCGATGATACGTTGAGGCGCAGAGTGCAACGCTGCGATACTTTGTACGGCGAGCTATGGTATATGAATGTAGACTATGGTCACTAAGAAATGGGGTGTTTCAAATGTAAACAAGGAGGTTTTTCACTTTTCCTGATTTTTTTTCTGTTTTTTTTCCTGGTTCGTGAAGCTATGATTGTGAGATTTCATACACATTATATATCAGTGATTCTTGCTGAGTTTCATGACTTTTAAAAATGGGCTACTTAAATGGGGGAATGAAATTGGCACTCAAGGAGATTCTGAAAGCAATTGGGATATATGCAGTGTGATCCCTGATAGAACTTCACAGGGTTTCTAACTTTTATTGATCTTTTACGAGAATTGAAATGTTACTTTTTTTTATCTCCTCACCACAAATAACCTGTGCAATGGCTGTTCCAGTGAGAAGCTGTTTATGGAAATGGCTGATAGAATGGCAGAGGATGGTTACAAGGCCGTGGGCTACGAATACATCAACATTGACGATTGCTGGAGCTATCCCCAACGTGACGCCCAAGGCCGCCTCCAGGCCGACCCTGACCGGTTCCCCAGTGGCATCAAGGGGCTCGCTGACTATGTAAGAATTGGTGTTCTGTCAGTGGATCTCATAAGTAGGCATATCATTTCAAGGTTCTTTTTCACAAAATACTCCTGCCTCATTTGTCACTCAGGTGTCACTCTATGACGGATTGATTTTCTTTAAACCATACACCTGTATTTCATAATTCAGTTTCAGTGGGTGGAATGCACTCTGAATCTATAAGTTGCTGCTACCTGAACACACCACGGACACACTTTGTTTGAACAATAAATAAAATTTGCATACATAACAAAAGTGGTCTGTTGGCTATTTGTGTCCTGACTTGCACCGTTCTGACAATGTTGCAGGTGCACAAGCGAGGGCTGAAGCTGGGGATTTACGCAGACTACGGCACCAAGACGTGTGCAGGTTACCCGGGCAGCATTGACCACCTCCAGCTGGACGCTCAGACCTTCGCTGACTGGGGAGTGGACATGCTCAAACTGGACGGTTGTAACTGTAATGTTACCACCATGAATCAAGGTATTGAAAGCGCCAACCTATCAGCCATACGTTTATTTATATACTTAACGTGGTATTTACATGGGGAAGTGTAGTTGCATGTTCTATCAGGTTCTCATGGGGATGAATCCATGAACATGTTTCAGATTTCGACCATGTTCTAAGTAGATATTATAACATAAGTAAACAAGGGTGGTATTCCAGAACGATCTTAAATGCTAACTTAGGAGAAATCTTATCCTAATTCCAGAACAATCTTAACTTGTCTCCTAACCGCTCCTAAGATTTTCCTAAGTTTTCTCCTATCTTTATGCAAATTTTTGCAAATCATAAAGTTAGAAGGATTGGTATTCCAGAATGCGCTTAAGACAGGATTTAAGAGAAAACTTTGGAGAAAACTTAGGAGAGCCTCCCCCTGTCTTAGCCATTCATAACACACGCAATAAAAAAGAGCAGCATTTATTTGCGTAAGTGCGCGTACATGATTGATGTGCACGCACATAGTTGCGCGACCACAAAGTTAGGATCAATCCTAGGGGGAGGGCCCGATGAGATGCTGTGATTGTGCTTGGCTGTTCATAAATGAAACACTTTCCTCCATTGGCTAATAAATGCGCACTGGGTGGGGTCAAACCCTCCCTAATTTGCATTAAGAGAGTCCTAAGAGGACGTTCTAGAATACCAATTTCTTGCTCTCTTTGGCACCTCCTAACTCAGGGACTTAAGAGAAAACTTATGAGAAAACTTAGGATAACTTCTGGAATACCACCCCAAGTGCACTTGATTTTGCGCATACGCTTCAAAAACAGCCAATAATGAATGCGTGCGTTTTGCATAGGGCGCTAAATTGCATGTTTAGTTACTCTAGGTTTATAGAACACAGTTTATTTTAATTGATTTTTTGTGACTGTGGTGATTAGTAGCCTGCCTGCCAGGCTGTTGATTATTATTCCAAACTTCACAAATGTGTCTGAATGAAGTAGACTACATGCTACCTAGCTCCTTGCAAAGAAATTTCTTTCCTGGTACTGCTATCAGATTACTGTATCAATCTGGTCGAAAAATAAGCAGAAAAAAAGGGAGACTAGACGGGGACTTGAACCTGAATGTGCTGCTTGACAAGCAGTGACATTGCCCACTAGGCTAATGCTGGATTATGATAATGACACAAAACTTTTGGAACTAGTACCCAAAGCTTTTATTATCTTGCTTATTTGTATTCATGAGTCTTCAGGACAGGTATTAATTTAAAGATATGATATTTTTAAAGCAAAGATGGTATCCTCTGTTATCTCTCCTCAAAACCTGTCATTCCTGTGAATAAACAGATTCATTCAACTAGTTATTTAATATAGGGATGGCTGAGTGTGATCAGAGAGAATTGTTTTCTTTTCAGGATATCCTGAAATGGCAGGGTACCTAAATCAGACCGGCCGTCCAATCCTTTTCTCATGTAGCTGGCCAGCTGACCAGCGCGGTGATGATGTTCCTGTAAGGGCCTCCTCTGTATACTCTCTCAATATTCAATTGGAGTTTGTCTGTTTCAAATTCATTATTTCCTCTTTCTTGGGGTGATTTAAAAGAATTGTTTTCTTTTCAGGTTATCCTGAAATGATGCATTACTTAAATCAGACCGGCCGTCCAATCCTTTTCTCATGCAACTGGCCGTCTGACCAGCGCGACCATGATGTTCCTGTAAGCGCTTTTGCAATTCTTTCTCCAGCATTTTACCTTTTAAATGTATAGTTTAGAACATCATGCAGCAAGTTTTCCTGCTCCGCGTAAATATCTTGTGGTCACTCATTGTAATTTCTGGTTTGTGTCCATTTTTCCTATACTATGGGGTGGGGTGGCCACTGGACACTTTATCCCCACCTGATTTCAGAAGTGACTCTGAATCACAAATAGATATTCTCCCCTTGGGCCAAACAGGTAGTCTTTATGCATGGAAACTGCAGACTGTTTTGTTGTTGACTCCTTCACATCGTCCAGTACTTCGTCCAAGACATTGCTTTATGTTCATCTCTGTCCCTTCTGGTCACCAGCATTGCCAGTAAACCTCAACGAATCCCAAATATACGTTCCTTCAGCTCAAACTAGACCCCTTTTTCCTGCTGATCCTCGTGAAAGTCATGTTAGCTCTTGTTTTTTTACTGTTGTGACTTTAGTATAAATGATACTTTGGATCATTCTGAATATATATGTTTCTGCTCGCCAATTAGCGCTGTCACAGGAACGGTGCTTCATTTTGCTTCTTCTGTTTTGCTGCAGAATTACATTTTCTTGCTGCCTCTATTTGCTGCCTGCTTGCTTTGCTAAGTTCCCCTCAAGATCATCTTTTTTGCCTTGTATCTCTCACTTTTTATTGTAACCCTTTTGAAGCTACAAAATATATATCTTCCATCTGAGAATCTACCATCTATATTTGGTCTTTTTCCTGTCCTCCATCATGTTTTCACTCAATTTTGTTGCTGACTTCCCCATTTCTTATTTCCTGAACTGACTGTGGATTGCTGAATATCTAACCAATTAATGTCAATTAATCTTTTCTCTAATGCTGCAGTGACACTTTTCCAGTATATTCTCATGAGACATTGATATCAAATAGAAAGAGACCCTGAGGGTTAACTAGATTAATTATGCATAGATTTAGACATATTTTGATATTTTCTGTTGTTGGTTAAGTTATGCTGAATATTTCTATCGAACAGGAATAGAGAACTGCTGTTTTTCACTTTCCAAAAGAGAAAGGAAAGTTTATGCAAATAGTTATTTGATTTGCATTTGGTAATGCAGAATAGTCCAGAAAAATAAAGTTTGAGTTAGGATTAGAGTTAAGGTTTTCACTTTCCAAAAAGAGAAAAGAAAGTTTATGCAAATAGTAGTCATTCAATTTGAGTTTGAAAATCAAATGACATAGAAATAGAAAGAGAAGGGTTGATAAGGTGTTTTGATGTTTCAGTGGTCATTTGTGATGCGTGGTTTGAGATTTTTCTCACCAGGGTCAATCTTGATATTCCCAGGTTGACTACCGGCTGGTGGCAGAGAACTGCAACATGTGGCGAAACTACTGGGACATCGACGCTAACTGGCCTAGCCTGCAGGACATCATTGACTACTACTCCAATAGTCAGGATCTGATTGCCCCTGTGCAGGGACCTGGTGCATTCAACGACCCAGACATGGTAGATAAACAGGCAACACAGGAAATTATCTAGCAGCTGCTCAGATATGCTAAATATGTTACTCATGGCATATAAATTGCTCGACGTGATAATCATTTGTCCCGCAATGTATGGTCAATGGAATCTAAAAAGAGACAAACCATTATCACTAGCAGCTGTTCAGTTGTTTCTTTATTCTAGGAATGTTACATATGACCAGGTCCTCATTCAATGACCCAGACATGGTAGATAAACATGCAAAACAGCGAATGAACAAATGTACAATCATATCTTTATTCTAGAAATGTTACACATGACTATCAATCTTATCCATTAGGGATAGTGGTAGGTGCAATATGAACAAAGTTACCTAACGTCTAACTAAAATTACAATTGTCATAACGTTATTACACATTGTATGTTTAATTGCTCTTGATCATCAAATCTGTCCGGACTGAAATGTATCTGGTGTTGCTATCGTCCAGATTCTTGCAGGGGATGCTGGACTGACCACTGACCAGGCCAAGACCCAGATGGCTCTGTGGGCCATCTTCTCGTCCCCGTTGCTGATGTCCAACGACCTCCGCTCCATCTCCCAAGACGCCCGGGACATCCTGCTCAACACGGAAATCATCGCCGTCAATCAGGACCCTGACGGCCATTTTGGGAAGCGCATTGGACAGGTCAGCATCAAGGAGAAAGGCTCTCTGTTTGTTTTCTACTGTCCTCATTTCGTTTCTGTTGCTGCATTTCTTGTTTTATGCCTCCGCCACGAAGTGGCCGTAGGCATTATGTTTTTGGGTTGTCCGTCCATCCTTCAGTCCCGAATCCGTTTAGGCAATATCTTGAGAACCGTTAACTAGATTTGCTTCAAACTTGGTAAATATGTGTATTGTATAAAACTAATGAAGTGTGTAAAACTGGGGTCAAATCTGATTGAGGTCAAAGGTCAAAGGTCAATGAACTTTGTGAAAAATTGCCCCAAATTGACCTTTTTCACAATAAATCCAGATCCAAGGATGCAATTCTCATCAAACATGGTACACAGATGGATCACTACTTGGGAATAGACTGGTGACATTTTTGGTGAAATTCCTGAAATGTCAGACTTTATCCTTAAATCCATCTTACAGTGCCAACTTTTTCTGTCCTCCCTCTTCCTCTTCTCCCTTTCTCACCACTTTCCCCCATCATTCCTTCTTTCGCTCCTTTTTCACCTGTCTTACTTATTTCAGTAACTCTCCTTCCATTTTTCCAAATCTCTTTGTTGTCCCATTTAGTAGTGCATTGATTTACGTATTTTGTTTGGTTTTTACTATGTGCCACGATCCCCATCTGAAGTCATAGTCTTTATCTTCTTTTGTTAAACAGACACGGAAGGGCGTGGCACTCTACAGCAAGCCGTTGTCATTCGATCGGTTTGCCATTGTGATCTTCAACCGTGCCAACGTATCTCAGGTCTTTGCCTTCAGCCTGCAAGAGATCTATTACCCAAACCAGGCAGGCTACTTCCTGCGTGACCTCTACCTGCACCAAAACACAGGCGCCTACCAGCTGACGGATACCATCACCGTCACCGTAAATGCAACAGGCGTGGTCATGCTCCGGGCAGACCCCATCCTGATGCCTGTGAAGGGGGGCAGGAGTTTGGCTGGGAGGGGGGCAGGGCAGACAGCCTCCTCAGGGAAGACCCTAGAGAAGGTCAAGGATAATCACATCAGGCTGAATTAACGTCCTTGTATCGCTGCAGGTGAAAGTGAGCCCCAAAGTCTTTCTGCATGGATATACCAAACCATGTATAGGTTCCGCATAATATGCTTACACCTGAGGGAAAAAAAAACAGGAACAGGGGGGAAGTTTGTACGTGGTAACACCTAAATGGTCACCAACATGCCCTGGAAGGGTCAAGCAGAAAAAAAAAACAGGTCATGAGAAAAATAAACTTTTACAATTGACAGTCTTAAATATACAGTGTTCGTTTATGAGTGCAAATTTGGGTCTTCCTTCAACTCGTCTTGTCTGGAAGCAGGATAGACCTGGCTTGCTTGATGCTTGCTCAGAGAAAGAACATTCCTTGTAATATGCCTTCAAATAGTTGTCTACAAGATTTCATACCGCATAAAGCGAAAAGTCTTCCCACAATGCACTGCACAGCTGATTTATCTGGCAGTCATGTCTGCTTTCAGTTTGATACACCAGTGCACCAGACAGGAGATGGACATGACTGTAAACAACATCCAAATATGGCTGCGAGTTGCATCATGGGATGACTTTTGCTTATATACGGTCTGGAGAAGTTCTCTCACAGGGTACTCAGAATATATCTATCGTTGTGTGAAGTAAATTTGCAATGTTTGTTTTGTTTATACATGTATATGCACAATTGACTGAAATGCTATGGCTGAGTGAAATCTGTTAGATATTTTTTTCTGAAATACTTGTATCACTGAAATCCTGATTCATGTAAACCACCGTGTGCTCTTCAACCTTTAGGTAGGCTCTTTGTTAAATTAATCATTGAATGAATGAAGGATGTTTTACTGTTTTCTAATTAGTATTTATTAGTACACTCTCACCATGGAAACATTTAAGGAAGCTTTGACAATGACAATGTATGACAGCCTTAGACAGGCCAATTACCTGATTGCATTTTCTTCCAGGAATTATAAAGGCCAACGTCAAATGATGAAATGTGACTGCATATGACCTAATTTTGTAACAATATTTTAAAGCAAAAAAGTTACAAACTTAAGGTACAATGGCAATGTGTCAATTGATTACATTAGGTGGACTTCCTATTCTGAAATTTTCACTATTCAAGCCCTAATTTTAAGGACATTTGACCAAATTTCAAACTTTTTGTAATGATTACGTTTTTACAGAACCACTTTAATATGGATGAGATTTTGAGCCAGACTTGAAAGTGATCAATGTTCAAAGTCAAATGTGAAATTGCACTTTTCTGCCCTATTAGACTCAAGACACTAAAAAACAAAAGCTTTTACTGTGTTTTCTTTTTGTGAAATATATCAGAGAACGAGGAAAATCTCAATCAAGGCCAAAGTTAAGTGCAATTTTCTAGACATAGGACAAGAAAAGGATATTATGAGGGATCGGTGCAAGCTTTCAGTGTTTGTATAGGAGGGCCAGCCATGTAAACACAGGTTCTGAGGGCTATTTTGGCCCCTGTTTTTCCAAAACAAGCCCCTATGAATAAATAAAGAACTCTGATTCGCTTTTTGTAACCTCAATAGGATATGACACCAGGCTTGAAATGTAGTGCCCGTAAATATATATTTTGACTGCAAGTTATTGAATGTCTTTATTTTTTTTTTTTTTATCATTTTAGAGGTTAGGTTCTTACTTTTAAGATACTTTTTCGTATTGGTTTAGGTGGTTTGTTAACTATGCATTTGAGTTATACTAACATGTGTATGTTGAGAATTTCTATTTTGGTGTTTTTGGATATTCAGGGTTGATTTGGAAAAGGTCATGCCATGGTCATGCCATAGTCATACAATGGTCATGCCATGGCAATGCTTTATGATTCAGGGTGGATAATCTCTCTTAATGTTTGAAGAAGAAAGAACAAGATGGAGGTGCAAAGCTGCTAACCCAAGGTTTGGTGGTTCCTGATGATTGATTGAATCTCTCTTCTCTCTAAAGTTTGATGTCATGAAGTCGGCTCTTGCCATGGAAACAACTCACTCTGAAACTGTTGTACTAGTAATCAACTTGTGTATTTCAAATGATATCTCACTGTTATGGGAAATGTGGCTATTTTGTATCAAGTAACCTTGTTTTGCTTTCAATGTGTGTAGTCATTAGCAAAGTCAGTGTATGAAGACTGGTTAAAATGTGTATTTTCATGGGGTTTTTTTTATAATACATGTATTTCAATATATTAATAAATACTTGAAATATAAATGCAGCTGTAAAATTCTTGCAAAGTACTGCACATTCAGTAAAATTGTAGCAGAATATTTTTTATGTTTGTACATGTATTACGTTGATGTTTGTATGGAATGTACCAGAATTTGATCAAAGTAGGTCACAGACCCTCAGCAAATGTACATGAATACAGTTTATATTTTTTTATGCCTCCGCCACGAAGTGGCCGGAGGCATAATGTTTTCGGGTTGTCCATCCGTCCGTCCCGAATCCGTTTAGGCAATATCTTGAGAACCGTGAACCAGATTATTATGCATTTCAAGAAAAAACATGGTACACAGATGAATCACAAGGATACAAGGATGGACTAGTTAGATTGGAAGTCAAAGAAGTAAGAGGTCAAAGGTCAAATTAACATTGCCAAACTTTGCTGAACATGGAAAAACAGAATATGATATTTTAATTTCACATAGGAATTCACTGGAACATTCCCAACCAAACAAAAAAAAATCTGAGAATAATCTAAATAGTGCTTGCAAAGAGACGGAGGCATATTTATCGACTGCGTAGTGCCAGTCGAATATGGTAGCTCTAGTTAAATAATTATATCTTTATGCCTGAGGCTGTCTAGTGTGAATGGAAAATGTTCAGATGTTTATGGATATGTGGGAACACAGTATAAGTAATTTTTAACAGAAGTACTAATTTGCAAGAAAGTAATAAATCAATCGTAAATTGCATATCATGAATGTTTTTGATTGTTTTTTGTTAACTTTGTCTCTGGTTCTGACTCTGTTGCATATTTCCCAATCTCTGGCCACCCATCTTCGTTCTCGGGTACGTCATTCCCCCCCCCCCCTCCCCCCCCCCCCCTCCCCCACCTTATTCTCTCTCTAGTTCCACCCACCTATCTCCTCTCTCTCTCTCTCTCTCTCCTTATTTCCTATCTCAAATATCTCCATGAACGCAAATCTTATTAAAAGAATATCCAATACATTCTGTGATATTTAGTGCGGGGGGGATGTACAGGGGGGGTTGTGTGTGGTTTGGTAACCATGCCAACGATGTGTGTCTCGTCCATCGTCTACCTCAGAAAACAATCTACGTGTTTGTTTTTTTCACTGTCACGTGATCTCGTAAGGCTGGGTCATGTGATGAGTCGCACCAACTCTTTCGACATCTCGCCGCGCATGAGCCCGAGCGCCTGATTCAGCGGCCCCGCGCCCCCTTCCAATCAAAGAGCGAGAGCCGTAGCTGTTTCTGCACCTGGGAAGTCAGCTCGAGCCTCGGCTACCTTTCGGTTTAAAATTGAGACCATTTTTAGGTTATCATCACTCACATAACTGCCATCCGGTTTGATTGATACGTATTCGTAAGTATATTCGCCAACTGTATGAGATTCATGAAGATATATAAAAACGACGAGAGATGATCCGGTCTGTGAATGGTTGTTAGTAATACAGTACACGTCGTGTCTGTGAGAGTCGGACTTTCTGATTCTGTCATGCTGTGTTTTCAACTTCTACTTCTACGTCGGTTCTTGACAGGATCCATCAGTCAGGATATTACCTCAAGTTATGAGTGTCTGGGATGTGCTCCTGTGCAGAGCAGTCCAATTGGAGCTGCGATATATAGAAAGTGCAAGTAAAAAGGATCCCAGCTCTCACTTAGTGGCTGTTTTTGAGTACGGGCTACGCCTCCCTGGAAAGTTTCTAGCTGTCGATGCATTTGGGTGGTATTGCCTGGTGTTACTCTGTGTCATAGGAGTTAAAAACTGATCTTGGTTTATTGTGAATGTAATGAGGCCATGTTGGATCTTGCAACAGGAGGGTAAGGCAGGCGGCTTGTCTGCGCATCTCTAAGGTGTCCCATTGGAGGTCTTGAATCATGGTCATGATGGTAGACACACTTTCAGTATGGTGGTACTTCTGGAAAACAAATCATGCTGCACGCCGTTGGATAGCTTCAATTTTAGCTGTGTTATTCTTTGTGGGAGGGTTCCAAACTGTAGCATAATACTTGACATGGTGTCGAACAAATGAGATGTACTAGGCTTGCAGTTGGCGTAACTTCTAGGATGAACATCTGAGGTTTTGGTTGATGAGACCAAGCATTTGATTTTTAATAGCTTTTTATGATATTGCGTCAATATGATTCTCCCATGATAACTTGCTGGAGAATGTGAGACCAAGATATTTATGGTTCTAAACTTCTGTGAGGGGTTAATTTCCAAGATGGTAGTTTCCTAACCCTGGTTTCCTTCCAGGTTTAAAGACAGCCAGTCCCTTTTTCAGATCACCACAAAACCATCGAAACATTGGCAAAACATAAAGAGAAGTGTTAGCAAGCTCTATATTCACAATTTGAAACTGATACGTAGTGTAAAATTCAAATAATGCACGTAAACAACGTCTGATTAATAGTCTTTACCTCAGGCTCTTAGCAGTTTGTGTTGAAATATCTGCTTACTTGATTAATCTGTTTAGTAAATTATAAAACGCATTATGGAAAAAATTGTTCTATGGAAGGAATCATCTCCAAAGTTTGGTAGTTACTCATAAAATTAGGATTTCACACATGCATAATAACCATATAGATACTGTAACAAAGACTAATACTTTTTTCGTGGTACGAAAAACGTCTGTGTGAAATTTAACGGCTGAAATTCTTTACATATACAGAAAGCTTCAACATACTATATTCCTAGAAATTGTCTTGAATCACACTTTCTTCAATTTACAATCGTGATAGACGGTTTCAATTTATAAGCTTGCAAAAGGGACGGACAATCTTTAAGTGTGAACCGAAGGAGATGGCAATCAAGTCTTGTCATGTAGACTTTTACAGATTAATTTTCAGTTTAAGTTGAACTGATATCGTAGTTGTGACTGCTCTCAAATAAGTAGGAAATGCCATATTGAAATGTAATCTCATAAGATTTAACAAGTTTCATGTCTGATGATATGATTTGATATGAGTGATGTTAGAGAATTCAGTTTTCATTTAAAATTGAGTTTTTGATGGGTCATCCAAAATTCCTGAAGTAGATCATAAATACTTGATGTAAATATATTAAGTCACACCTCTTTATTTATGCAGTTTCTTGTCAAATTTTGACATCCTTACTGGCCAGGGATCATGAAACCAGAAAATCAGAAATTGCTCAAATAACGAGGCCCTTATAAAGACACAAAATTTCCACATTCAAATACATTGCATGCATAGCATTGTTGAAGCTGTTTATTTCATCACATCACGATTTAAAACAAACTCATAATAAAAGTCTTTCATTTCTACCTAGGGCTGATGTTGGAAAGCATCACTTGGCACATTAACTGTAAAACTCTTGTTATAAGAATGATATGAAACTCTAAATATTAATATTATGGAATATTGCAATTTGTGATTCCATTCCAGAGAGAGAGTCAGCTGTGATATCAGAATGCTGAGACTGGTCGTCTTGTTGACCGCTGTGTGGTACGGTGTGTCTGCACTGGACAACGGCCTGGCCCGGACCCCGCCCATGGGCTGGCTAGACTGGGGGCACTTTGGCTGCAACACTAACTGCACGAAACATCCTGATTCATGTATCAGGTATCATGTACACTCCTCCACAGAGCATCAGACATAATTCTTTGCATTGATTGCACCTTCCTATAATGTCCTTTCTATTCAGTTGTTGATATAACCCTGTATAGTATTTAGAAAATAGTAATAAATCATTTAAACAATGTCAGTAAAAATATTTGTAATTGTTTTTTTTTTTAAATATGGTTATATTTTAAAGTTCATCTTTTGTATTTATAAACAAGCATGTGCTGTTCACACTACCCCATATTTTCGCTATTTTCTAGGCATGGGCTGATCTAAGTGGATGCACAAAATGTAAACCATGTGTTTCTGTCAAAAAACAACATTGATGAACAATTTTGTTGACATGGAGTAACTACAGCGACTGATTGAAATATCTCATTGTTGTGATTCGATAGATAAAATCATTAACTTTGTTACAGATTAATTAATGAGGTACATTAACGTCCCATTATAAACTCCAATCAGGTTTAGTACATGTTTGAATTTAGTAAGCTACTCCACTTTGGAGAATACAGACTAGTAGAGTAGACTCGTAGAGCGTTCCCCAGACAACCATTCTGTATGTCCTCAGGAAGTTGGTCCTTTCTTGTAATTCAGTTGGGTGCAGAAGAAGCTAACTCCCCCTTTCACTCATTTGCTTTGAATTCCGCCGGTCGCCCGGCAATTCCGCAGTGAGAAGCTCTTCATGGAGATGGGTGATCGCCTCGTCGCAGATGGTTACCGGGACGTGGGCTACGAGTACGTCAACATTGATGATTGCTGGAGCTCTCACCAACGTGACGCCCAAGGTCGTCTCCAGCCTGATCCTGATAGATTCCCAAGCGGCATGAAGGCGCTGTCTGACTATGTAAGACAATCAACCTAAACTTCATGGTGCACCATAGAGTGGGTTGCCAACTGAATAAAGACAATCAACTTAAATTTCACTGTGCGCAACCATTAACCTAGATTTCATGGTGCATTTTGCACCACTAGTGTACGGTTAATGGGCTCTCCTCCTGTGTTGACGCTGAACCTTAAAGGGCATATACTGTACTGGGAAGGCAAAAAAGCCTTCAAAATGTAATTGTTCAATGGTCTTAAATTCATGTATTGTCTATTTTAGAAGCTTGCTGAAAGTTATTTGCCCTCAAATGATCCACATTTGGAGTAATGAGTGATTAAATCACAAATTCTCAAAATGTTCGGGCCGAACAATTGAGGATTTAATCATTAATCATTAATTACTCCATATGTGGATCATTTGAGGGCAAATAACTTCCAGCAAGCTTCTAAAATAGACAATACATGAATTTAAGACCATTGGCAAGAAGGTTGCTAACAATTACATATTGAAGGCATTTTTGCCTTCCCTGTACAGTATATGCCCTTTAAATTTACATCTTTGAAGTTAACATTGAGAGTCTTCCATTTTAAATTAAAAGCTTTAAAAATGTTTGAATTGAATTACGCTGTAACAGAATTATGTTTATATCCCCCCTGCTCTGTATGTTGACTGACTTCAGCTGCACAAGAAGGGGCTGAAGCTGGGAATCTACGCAGACTACGGCACGCTGACCTGCGGGGGCTACCCGGGCAGCATTGACCACCTCCAGCTGGACGCTCAGACCTTCGCTGACTGGGGGGTGGACATGCTCAAGATGGACGGTTGCCACGCTGATGTCAGTTTGATGAGAAAAGGTAGTGCTACATCCCATAACTTGTCTTAAGTTGAATTTCATACTTATTTAATATGTTCAATGAAAATTTACAAAATGCAATTTAATACACTGCGTAAGTAAAGCATTACCGAAGCATCATTAGTGTGATCTCTGGTTTGTGGGATAATAAACAGCTTAGTTGAGGGTTCAAATCTGGACCCTCGAAAGAAAAAAGTTTGCAAATTGTTTTACTAAATGAACAATAAGCAAACATTATGTAATATTATAAAAGTAGCTCTTTCAGTTTATAATGTATTGACAATATGGTCTAAGTGTGACATGACAGGGAAGAAATTTATTTCTCAAATTGAATAAAATCAAGCATTCTACAAGGACCCAAATACACATGTGTGACCTTTACATCTGAATTAAAACAAATTCCTGTAAGGTTCAAATGTCAAGATTTCTGTGTATAATAATGTGTACTTTGATAGATCACAATTATTGTAATTTTATTGTGCATTAATATTAATGATTAATTTGATAATGAATTTTGATGTAAATCATAATTTATTTTGTACTACCAGTAGCTTGAATTTAAGTGTTGTTGGGAATTGTTGATACCATATATATGATAAAATATGCTTACAGAGGATACTTGTATTTACCGTTTTATGTGCTGTTTTCTGACCTAATGTCTTATACGATGAAATTTGTCACAATTCAGCCATTTGACTGTGAAGATGATTTTAATGAACCTTGAATTAAATTGAAGTAATATTTCGTGCCCTGTCATATAAAGAGTTGCGATAGATCATAACTTGATTTGCAATTCATGTTGATTGTGGATCTGTACATGAGAGATAGGGGATTGGACTTGCAATCAAATGAGATAAATCATAACTCTTTATGAGACATGTTCCTGGTATCCTTGTGACGTGTGATGTGTCCAATGTCCGTCTGTCATCCAGGCTACCCAGAGATGGAGATGTACCTCAACCAGACAGGCAGACCAATCCTCTTCTCCTGCAGCTGGCCGGACTATGAGCGCAAGGCTAACATCACGGTAAGACGCTTGGCATTGTCCTAAAAACAGAATAGTCTTGTGCAGAATTTCATACAACTCAGCAGGAATCAGCAGTATGCCCTAATGATAATCTGCTGCACACGTTTTCTAAATCAAATGAGGATTTTTTATTTCTTACACAATATATAAAAAGTTAAACTTGCTGGAATGACCACGTCTATACGACAACCATCCATGTTCCCGCCACCCCCCCCCCCCCCCCCGCCCCCCGCATAAAAAAAATGTATTAATCCCTCTTTTGCCTCTGCATAGACCAACAAAACTCGATATATTTTGTAATTGTTCTGCCGTAAAGGGGCCAGAGGCAAACAAAATAAAGGTTTTGAAATTCAAGAGAATCATCCTTTTCCTTTTTCCTTTCTTTCTAGGTTGATTACCAGCTGGTTGCTCAGAATTGCAACATCTGGAGGAACTGGTATGACATGAACGCATCCTGGGGCAAGCTGATTAAGACCATCGACTACTACGCCAGTGCCCAAGATCTCTTGGCCCCAGCGCAGGGCCCTGGGGCCTTCAATGATCCAGATATGGTACCCATTTATATCTTTCCCACACTATCCGCTGGTCATTTGAGAGGCTTGAGGACTAAAAATGCCCTGCTGTTCGCAGCTACCTATACACCCTTCATTCGACGTTCGGCTATCCTCTTACCCCTTTTACTTGTTACCCCTATACTTTACCTTATCCCCTTACCTCTGTTACCTATTATCCTGACGACACAACAGCACACAATCATCCCAGTATAGCTTCATGTAGCTGCTTTATGGGATTACTGCAACAATTATCAAGTACCCCTATACTGTACCTTACCCCCTTACCCCTCTTACCTATTGGTATTACCCCTATACCGTATCTTTCCCCTGTTACCTATATTACCTATTGCCCCTCTTACCCCTATACGGTATCATACCCCCCTTACACCTCTTACTTATTACCCCTTTACTATTCTATATTGTACCTCGTATCCCTCTTACTTCTTACCCCTTTTACCTGCCGGTATTATCCCTATACCATATCTTTTCCCCCTTACCTGTCTTGCCTCTTACCCCTCTTACCCTTATACTGTATCTTACCCCTTTCCCCTCTTACCTATTGCCCCTATACTGTACCTTACCCCTCCCCCCTCCCCCCTTACCCTTCTAACCTCTTACCCCTATACTGTACCTTACCCCTCCCCCTCCCCCTTACCCTTCTAACCTCTTACCCCTATACTATACCTTACCCCTCCCCCCTCCCCCTTACCCTTCTTACCTCTTACCCCTATACTGTACCTTACCCCTCCCCCTCTCCCTTACCCTCCTAACCTCTTACCCCTATACTGTACCTTACCCCTCCCCCTCCCCCTTACCCTCCTAACCTCTTACCCCTATACTGTACCTTACCCCTCCCCCCTCCCTCTTACCCTCCTAACCTCTTACCCCTATACTGTACCTTACCCCTCCCCCTCCCCCTTACCCTCCTAACCTCTTACCCCTATACTGTACCTTACCCCTCCCCCCTCCCCCTTACTCTTCTAACCTCTTACCCCTATACTGTACCTTACCCCTCCCCCTCCCCCTTACCCTCCTTACCTCTTACCCCTATACTGTACCTTGCCCCTCCCCCCTCCCCCTTACCCTCCTAACCTATTGCCCCTCTACTGTACCTTACCCCTCCCCCTTAACCTTCTAACCTCTTACCCCTATACTATACTTTACCCCTCCCCCCTCCCCCTTACCCTTCTTACCTCTTACCCCTCCCCCTCCCCCTTACCCTCCTAACCTCTTAATCCTATACTATACCTTACCCCTCCCCCCTCCCCCCTCCCCCTTACCCTTCTTACCTCTTACCCCTATACTGTACCTTACCCCTCCCCCTCCCCCTTACCCTCCTAACCTCTTACCCCTATACTGTACCTTACCCCTCCCCCCTCCCCCTTACCCTCCTAACCTCTTACCCCTATACTGTACCTTACCCCTCCCCCCTCCCCCTTACCCTTCTAACCTATCCCCCCTCTCCTGTCTGCAGATCCTTGCAGGGAACTACAATGGCTTCACCCCTGACCAGGCCCAGACCCAGATGGCTCTGTGGGCCATCTTCTCGTCCCCGCTGCTGATGTCCAACGACCTCCGTAACCTCACCCAGGATGCCCGAGACATCCTCCTGAACAGGGAGGTCATCGCTGTCAATCAGGACCGCTATGGCCAGTTTGGAAAGCGCATCATGCAGGTATACTATTCAGACACAAAGATTTTTGTTATGTTCTGGAACCATTATAGTTTAATATATTTTTAGCCAAATTGATCATTTATTACTTGTTTACAAGGAGATGTCACTAAAGTATTTTATGTGGCTGGAAAATAAGACTATAAAAAGTGTGCTTTTTTCACAACCAGGAGATTTGCCTGTATTAGTAAGCGTTTGCTCTCTGAGCTTTTGCTCAGACCTCTACCGAGTGAGTTGGTGTGCTTCTCAGCCCATTACCACTCCAATACTCATTATTTAAAACAACTCCTATAGTCTTAATATGTAATGGCACTGTCATCTGAAAGATGCATATATGCGGAGGTACATTTTCAACCTGGTAGTATTCTTGTACTTAAGTTTTTAAAAAATAATTTACAGAACCGTGGATGATATTAAGCAGCTTGATATCTTTGATAGATATTGTCCGGACATCTACATCTATAGAATGTACATTAGTGACATATTAGAACTCAACTGATGATGTGATATATGACCTTGTATCTCTCAATATGCAGACGTCTGATGGCATTGACGTGTGGACCAAGCCTCTGGTTGGAGCCTCGTACGCCGCAGCCATCATGAACCGAGGCAGCGTAATGCAGACCTTCACCTTTGACCTCGCCACGCTCAAGTTCCCGCGCCGAGAGGGCTACATAGTTCGTGACCTCTTCCTGCACACTGACCTGGGTCTGTTCCTGCCTGGCAACCCCATCAGCGTCACCGTCAACCCAACGGGCGTGGTCATGCTCCGGGCTGACCCGGTGTCGGCCAAGGGCAAGGGGGGTAGGAATGCCCAGCCTAAGTTTGTTTCACTGAAGTAGAAGATGGTCACTCACTCAAGCCATTCACATCAGACATTTCATGGGCAGGCCAGTATCCTGCTGAGGTCATTAATTGAGACAGAGATTGAACCTAATGCAGAGTCTAAGTACAGCCAACCATCAGTTAAAGTCAAGTCTAATCTAATTGTTGTTGCTGGTAGCAGAGTTAATATAAACACAATTTAGTAGGTTTAATGTAAACCTACTCTTTACCTTCCTTTGTAATGCCCAGTGACTTCAACAGCAGTGCATGTAATGTGTCAATGGTTTTGTTAAACCTGCCCTTAATAGCTCCATAAACCCAAAGCTGGGTGTAACTTTGTTAGTGGCATACAAGCCTTTGTATGTAAGAGACAAAGGTTCAATAAAAGTGCTCTGTTAAAAATGATGTGAAGTACAACAGCTGATGCTAGGTCAGGAAAACATGCACACTATGTTCCCCCTGCAGCTGTGAAATGTGGTTCCTAGTTCCTAAACACACCTCACCAGAGACTACTCCCCACTATTAAATACCATCATTTGAATAACCAACCTTTTATACAAATTATATTTTTTTAATCATTATTATTTGAATTGCAAGTTCTGAATTTGAGCAATATGCTCTAATTCTGGTACTACTATCCTTTAGAAAAACACATACGTTGTCCATTTTGAGTGTCTTGTTTCTCTCAACTGTGCCATACCTTTAAAGATTGTTGGTCCCTTTTGCAAGTTTAAGATTTGAAATCGTCTATCACGATCGCAAAGAAAGTGTGATTCAAGACCATTTCTAAGAATATAGCATGTTGAAGCTTTCTGTATATGTAAAAATTTCAGCCGTTCAATTTCAAACCGACTTTTTTCGTACTACGAAAAAAGTATTAGTCTTTGTTACAGCATCTATGTGGTTATTATGCATGTGTGAAATTCTAATTTTATGAGTAATTACCAAAGTTTGGAGATGATTCCTTCTATAGAACAATTTTTTCATAATGCGTTTTGTAATTTAATAAACAGATTAATCAATAAAGCAGATATTTCAACACAAACTGCTAAGAGCCTGCGGTAAAGACTATTAATCAGACGTTGTTTACGTGCATTATTTGAATTTTACACTATGTATCAGTTTCAAATTATGAATATACAGCCTGCCAACACTTCTCTATATGTTTTGCCAATGTTTCGATGGTTTTGTGGTGATCTGAAAAAGGGACGGGCTGTCTTTAAACTCTTTTGTACCAGCAGGCTCATTCACTCTGCTATAAGCCAATGCTTTATTCATGACTTGGTATCTAGAGGATTCAATTTTTTACTGTTTAGCACAAAACAAGCAGTACCGGTAAAAGTGACTGGCCATTGTGATAGATGATATGTATAACTGTAAGTTTTGAGAGGTTTGT
Organism: Arbacia lixula; assembly: GCA_963669155.1. NCBI lineage: Eukaryota > Metazoa > Echinodermata > Echinoidea > Arbacioida > Arbaciidae > Arbacia > Arbacia lixula. The sequence continues at coordinate 340,406 of OZ022582.1, read as the reverse complement.
GCTATGGAGCACTTTAATAATTGTTGTTCACTAGAAAACTAGTGAAAAACAGTACAGGTAATATAGTTCCTAACTGTTTTATGTATTTTCTTATATTACATGCAGGGTATAACATTATCTGTCATCTTGAGAAACAAGGTTTAAAGTACATGTATGTATATTTATGCAGTATATTTGTGTAGGAAAATATTGTGTGCCAAGTGTCACATTCCGTTTCATAGCCTATTCAAGAAACAGGGTGTGTGCAGTATCACAAACTTGTTCCAAAATAGTTTATTGTATGTGAAGTATCCATATTTGTCTTTGTAGTTTTTGATGTGAGATGAGATGTGGAAAATATTTGCTTTATCCTTGTAAAACACCAGAGAAGCATGATAGATTAGCTATTTGTGTATCTTTGTTGCAAAGTTGTTCTGTGACTTTGTTACTTTTTTTTTACTTGCGAAGTCAAAATTATGAAATTGTTATTATATTAAAATAACTGCTTGGAGAATATTGAATCAATCCTCAAACAAGCTATGTTTTGTTTTTCTGTGGCTCTTTAATTTGATGTTTACCTCAGAAAATGTAGATAAGGAGCTGTTTGAATGGTTATACTTATTCATCTTTAAATATTTTGTATTATACATGTTCCAATGTTCCTGAAATATAGAATTAGTAATACAATGTTGATTTCGTATTGTAGAGATGATATATGCAAATGTCATACAGAATATCACCCTTGTTTTGTCTTGAGACAGTTCCTCCATGTAGACTTGAGTCTGTGGTTTGATTTAGCCACCTTGGAAACGTACCCTCGGAAGACCCAGTACAAAATACATGTATTGGGCATGCTCCAAAGATGACTTACTGACCACTAACTTTGTAGTAGTAAGGACACTCCCAGGCACCCTCAAAATAATCACTTTCTTTTTAAATTCATATTAGCTCAAAAGTTATCCCTTGAGTGATGCTGATATTTAGAGATTGTAAAGCTAGAGGTTCTGTGGAGTTTTGTAAATTGATATTCTTTTAACATTCCTTTGATATTTAATTGCATTTTCAGTGAAAATCTGAAATACCGGTACTCAAAGGATTATTGCAAGTATTTTGATCAGAGAAATTTCTCAAAATGTGTGTTCCCCCAAATGTGACATTCTTCCGCTTTACAAAGTGTCAATTGTAGCTGGATACAAGTTCTAACTTTTCAGGTATTATCAATTTAAGTGTAACATGTCTTTTTCATTTAGGGTTTTTAGGGGGCACCCCCACCAGTAAGAAATGCAGTTAGTGGTCATTTGGGTCTCTTTGGAGTATGCCCACCATTTATTTTCTTTTGGGTCTGTGGAGGTTACCTGTCCAGGTTTGCTGAAGTGACCAGATGGCATATCAAATGCATTCATTCTGACCCTCAGGCATGGGTTCTATCAATAAAACATAATTATTGTTTTGCCTTTATTCCAATTAGTGTGCAAGTACCGTAAGTGTCTTTTTGTGAGTTATATACAAATATATATACTGGCTATGATGTATTTTCATAGGAGGTATTGAAATAATTCTCCATATATCATATAGGAGAAAGTCGTCCCATAATGCACTGCGTAGGGACATCCAGATTGTTTGTCCTGTCATGTCCGCTTCCGGTGTCATACACTAGACCAGACGAGACATGACTGCGAACCAAATCTGAATGTGGCTGCGCAGTGCATCATGGGAGCACTTTTCCTTACAAATGTGCGGTCTGGAGAATTGCGTTATATGAAGATTCACATAATGTGTGTAGTACCTGTACATGTACTTGCAGAATTTTTGATACTTTATATTCATGTCTTTCTAATAAATTATTCCACAGTACTTGGTGTATTAAAATCATGAATAAATATTACTCACTTTTCCTGGATTATGAGGATGGTTTCCTTATTCTTTGATCTACACTGTATATGTTTGAGTGTGTTTATAATCAAGTTGTCTGAGCTGCAATCAGCATTTCTGTATGGATAAGCAAGACTTGAAGGTATAGTTCACCCTGCAATAAAGTTGGTTGTAATAAAAGCAGAAATATTGAAGAAACATATTAGTGAAGGTTTGGTGAAAATCTGTCAAAGGATAAGAAAGTTACAATTGTTTATATTTTCCATTTTGTGACGTCATATGCGAGATGCATTTCCTTAAGTTGTGTACCGTTTTTTTTTTAATGTTGATTTTCTCAAAAGGATATGCATCATTTTACTTGTGCATTTGATACATCAGTATAGACACACATTTTTGACACACATACCACTGAGAAAAATATTCTATCATCAAAATCAGATACATGTATAGCCACAAAATCACAAAATCAAAATTTTAAAAGATCTTAACTTTATTATCCTTTTACAGATTTTTGTCAAACTTTCACTTATATGTTTTTTTCATGTTTCTGCTTTATTTAAACCAACTTAACTTCAGGGTGGACTATCCCTTCAATAGACTTCACAAAAACACACTTTGATGAGTCTGTATACTCAAAATGCAGTTTAAGTGTCTACAAATGGATATAAACTTAACACTGGATATAAGGATGTTGCAGTTGTCCTGCAATGATGTTGCTGTTTTTAATGTTTGTAAATGGTGATTACAGCAAATTCTATATGCACACACCTTATTGATGGTGAGTTTGTGTATTGTGTGTATTTTGCATGTAGTAGTGCATGTATGCAAAATGTGGATGAGTTTATAGGTATGTCTGTGTGTGTGTGTGTGTGTGTGTGTGTGTGTGTGTGTGTGTGTGTGTGTATGTATAGTATTTTCGCATGCTTGAATTTTTGTTGTGCATGTATGGCGCTACTCATCTTATTTTCATGATGGTCTGATCCAGTTCATAAGATCTTTTTTTTTTAGTAAAATGATTGCTGATTATCAACAAAGGGGAATAATCATGATCACAAGTTGTGTTGAAATCAAATTTTCAAATAGGGTCGGGTAATCAAAGTTTGAATTAACACATTGTTTAATAGCTGAAGGATGTCGTATTCACGCCATGGTGCAAATAAACGAATCTAATTACATGGTATATGTTCCGTTCATGTGCAAGATTTTCATTTTTTGGACTAGCAAGATTATTACATTGATATGTAAGTTATTTCACACCATGACACACGAGATAAAACATAATTTTAGTCTATAAGCCTATTATGCTCAAAGAATTAATCAAAGAATAGTAGATTTCAAAGAACTTGCGCCCTGTAAATGAGAGCTTTAGAAGTGTAGATTTCAGCTCGATTTGAAGTAAATGTATTATTAAGTGTACATGAGTATTTTTTTTTTCATTTAGAAGGACATGCAGTTAGTGGGCATTTTGGTATATTTGGCGTATAAATAGGCCAATGTATGCTGACCTGTATGCCTTCCATTGATTTTCCACTGGGTCTGCCATATATACTTTTAGATGGTACGGCTAAACGCTATTAAATCAAACCCTTTTCCTCGTGCCTTCATGGGATCCCAGGCTATTTGAACAATAAACGTTGTTAGATTATACTAGGAAGGATATACTTAAATATTTCACTTTGAAAATTGATAAGCGGTCCGACGTAATAGCCTAAATCTTTCGTCCTTCACCCTACAAAAAAAAAAGTCTGGGGAAGGACCACGTACGATCCGTACGTACCCCAACCACGCCCCTGGGTGTTGTATCATGTGATTAAACGGCGAGTCATGTGACTTGCTTCTCATGCGAGCGTGAGCTGCGCTGGCGTAGACTGAATGGTCTTACTGTACTGCACAGTTGTGCATTGTGATGATCCGTTGCATTTTGGCTGTAAATATTTGATTGGTAAGTAACAACTTAGTGAGGGGCTGCATTTTGTTTTCTCTGGTGTATGATTGATGGTATGTCATGACATTGACAAGAAAGTGTCGACTTCGTTATATTTTTTTAAGCTGTTCTGAGCATTTAAATTTTCATTATTTTAGTTTTTAGTAATTTCAGTCAGTGGCCGCGCGCCATGCCAGGCATTGTTAAATGTAGTCAATGACAATGCATTGCCAACGCCATGGCTTGGCATGCAATGCCGGTACTAGCCCAGCGCCCATATGCCATGGCATTGGCGGTGCTAATAATGCACTTTGGTATCCCACTAGTTTTATGAATTTTTAACCCTAAACCTAACCCTAGCTGACCCTAACCCTGACCCTAAACCTAATTCTAAACCTAACCCTGACCCTAACCCTAACCCTAACCCTAGACAAAAATTTTGCCGTGTAATTTGTCAAAAAAAGCGATTTCTATGTCACTTTCTGCCGACGACAATCAGTATTGCAGTGTTCCCATTGTGTGCATTATATATGTGGGATACCAAAGTGCATTAGCAGTGGCACCGCATTGGCATTGACATTGCATGCATTGTCATTGTTTTGTTGGACCTGACCATGGTTCATATAATGGGTGCACAGACGTTCCCTGCCAGGTCAAGCGTGCAAATGGTGCGTTGGCAGCTGGAGGTTGATCGAGAGTACCAATTTTTTTGCCAACAAAATTACAGAAGATAGGCCTAGATCTATATAAAAATGACACTTGACACGTCATTGTACTGTGAAGATTTAGGACCACGACTTACTGCGACCAGCCCGCTCACGCGCTCCCGCTGCGAGGGAGCAGTCCCGGGGCTAGACCACGACATGCATGCATAACAGTACTGCAGTTTCAGACAGTAGTCAGGAATTATAAAATCTTTTTTAGAGATAATCTCTGAGTATACTATAAAACTTAGTCTTAGACTTGAGTTGATGTTGGTAAAAAAAAATGAGCTGGAATTCAGTACTGCTAACTTGCAATAAAACTGCATGCATGTTAGTGAAACGGTCAATTTAGGCAAAACATGTTAATTTAATTTTGTATCTACCAGATGTTATCAAATTTATTAAAGTAAGTTATGCCTGAACTGGCTGACCCTACCCTTAACCCTATAAAGGCCTAATTTGACCAGTTTAACTCATCAAAAATGATGATTTCACTTTCATCATGCTCTGCTGCAGAATTGGTGCATTTATTCTTTTTGTTGATTAAACCGTTAAAATATTCATCAGTACTGATCAAAACCTGTTTTAGTACATCTTTGCCTTTCTTAATTTGGTGATTGCATTGTCAATAAAGAAAACTTCCTTTGTTGTCATTCACTACCTGATCCAGATATTAAAGCCTGTAGCACGACGGTAGCCTCCAGGCGCCATGATGCGAGTCCTCTTGATGTTTGTCGCCCTCTGGGGGTGTGCTCACGCCCTCAATAACGGTCTGGCTAGGACGCCCCCAATGGGCTGGCTGGCGTGGGAGAGGTTCCGCTGCAACATTGACTGCAAGAACGACCCCAAGAACTGCATCAGGTATGTCGCTATGCAATGTAATTTATGTTGTTTAATTGAGACGGGATCCTTAGCCAAAGAATTCGGGCTCATGATTTGGGCCCCCAAAAGCCTCAGAAAATAGCAGTTAAAATGCACAAAGCAGGCCATGAATCTTCAATGAGATTAAAATCATAAAAGCTTGGTCAATTTGACACCTGCTGTCCTGCCTGACTCAAGCATGACACCTAGCAAATTGGACTTTCTATTTTTTTAGTTATGGATCACTGACACAGTATGGTTGCTTGGGCGTGAGTGGGTTAAAGTTGCTGGAAGTTCTTGAAACAAATTGTCATCACTATTTCAACAGCGTGACTCCTCTTCTTGTATTAAGCCACTTGTCCTACAGACTCTTATATGAGTCTTGGGGTAAGTTGAATTAATTTGTAGGTGCCAGGTCTCACAAAACAACTTAAAATGTGGACACTCACAGAGAGTGAGGAGAAATAGCAAAATTAAGGCTAATAAAACACAAATCATGGTTATGACAGTTGCTTGAATTAATCTAACCAAAATAAACATTCTTTGTGGTCACTATGGTAAGAATATTGCTTAGTTTGAGTGGTATTCTCGATCCATGATGGCTCTCCAAAAACTTATCATCTTGTATCGCTGTTACGATGATGGCATTCTCAGGTCTTATATCTTGTCTTAATCCATCTAAGTAGGAATATGTTCACTGCCACACATGGCAAATTGAAAAAGTCTGCAAATGACTACATACCTATTGATGCCTTCAAAATGCTGCTCTATATGAGTATTACTGGCACATTAAGAGTTCCAGTCATATTTGGTGCCATTGTCAGGACTGTGTGCAGTTTGAAGCTGTTAGTCTAAGGGTTTGGTGATTGGGTATTACCGCTGAATACAGTGCAAGATAAGCGAGGAAAATATTAATTCATTGAGAGTAGATGAAGAAGTGGTTCCTCATGCAGGAGGCTGAAATGTGTTTGTGGGCAGCTTTGTTCAGTGTGCATCATGAATGAATAAATGCAAACAAAGCAAAAGCGATTCTGAACTATGATGGATGTGATACTATAAAATCAGTTACTGCTGATTCCTGCCAATTTTCATGCCTTCTACAAATGGGACACCCTGTCTTTATGGCATACTGCTGATCAATACCATAGGACATGGCTTTAATAGGGCTACACTACCTTCAAGAGAGATAATACTGTTAGGTGCCATCAATATAAATTATTCTCTTTCTTTGTTGTGTTTGTCTCAGCGAGCAGCTGTTCATGGACATGGCTGACCGGTTGGTGGAGGATGGCTATCTGGCCGTGGGCTATGAGTACATCAATATTGATGACTGCTGGTCGTCCAAGCAGCGCGACGCTCAGGGGCGACTCCAGGCAGACCCAGACAGGTTTCCTCATGGCATCAAAGCCCTGGCTGACTATGTGAGTAACCCAGACCAGGATTTGGGACGAAGGACTTTTTAGAGCAAAACTTGGGGGATGTTCTGAAAACGAACTTTTATTGTATCTCAGGAACTTTTATTTTTGGTATTCCGAAGAGCCAACTTAAGATGAACGATAACATTTTAATTCAAATGAGCTAGAGATGAAATTTGTATGCAAATGAGCCTCAGAGATATGCAAATAAGCTAACTCGGTATTCTGAAACGCACTTGGGAAAAAAAGTTAGAATAAAAGATAAAACTACTCCTGAGCAATTTTATCTCCAGACGCACACGTCTAGGCCCATAGCATTTACGTGCAAAAATAAATCGCGTGTTCAACTTTTTGCATATAAGTGCATCAAATGCAATAAAGCGCGCTGATAGACATTGATGCGCAATATCACTGTCAGTTTCATAACATCACACCATCAACTTCATGGTTGTAAATGTATGCAAAAGACATGGAAGGACATTTATTTTTACCGGCTGTCTCTGGGATAGGAGTGCAGGGCATGTGCCCATCAATAATGGTTAAAATATTTTTTTGAACACCAAAAATGAAATAATTTAGGGACATTTTATCTCTTTCATGTGATGCATCTTTACCCCTATGTGTGCCAGCTAGAATGTTGCTCTACGGGATTTGTGTGTATTAATTGTGAATTAAATCACACGCGGCACACAGATTGTTAATTATATTTAGTACTTGATATCACAGTGATAGCCATAAACCACATATTTGTGGCACTCTGTCCTGAATGGGTTAACCTGTTCTATTGTCATGCTTACATTTTCAGGCTTTGTGATCCCTTGTCTAGTTTGGATATCAAAATTTGCTAAGGAACCACAGTAAGCAAAGAGGTGTGGCTTAATTGCATTGTGCAATGAGTTTATATACATAGCCTGTTGTCTATTGTCTGTACAGCAGATTACGCTGGAGTCTCACTGCTTAATATCTGAGTGAGAAAAGAACAGGTAAAAATATGGTTGGCGCAAGCTAGACAAACTCATCATTAAATGTCTGATATTTTGTGAGATTTTTATAAAATGATAGACTAGCGTTTAGGAGCCTGATACAGGCACTGTGTCACATGATTTATTTCTCACGATCTAAAATAATACCTCAGATTAGTGGTTATATTAGCCTTTACTGCTACTGGGATAAAAAAAACAATAGCATGGGATTACTGGTATTTGTTATTGCTTCATTTGTTTTCATACCTCTCTTTGTGTGGGAAGTGACAAACCTATAGTATATGGTAAGTGGCCATCTGACACAAGAGAACTTTGTAAGTAGAGTGCTTGCTGTCATTGGGAAAACATTTTCCTGAATATCTGGTTACCATTTTTGATTTGATAGTCTTCTATTTTGATGAGGCTCCTCAAAAGCCCCCCACCAACCAACCCTTCCCTGAAAAAGTGATCATTTTCAATATGTTAATGATTGAATTAAAGTAATTGATGGATTAAAACGTGGACATTGACATTGGTTTTGAGGAAGAGGTTAGACAGTTGCTAGATGCATTTTTTTTTCACAAAAGATGATGAGGATTTACTGGAATGATAGAGTAACCAATAAAGAAGGTTTTCCAGAAAGCTTCCTGGAAAGTCGAAAAGGAGGAAGTACATAAGCTAAGGATGAGACAGTTGAGATTTGGAGGGCATGTTCTTCTTAAGGTGGCTTGAAATAGGGGATCGGACTTGCAATTGATTCAAATCAGTCCCTAAGACAGGACCTAGGAATAACCTATGCGCAAATTCTGGGTTACCTGGTATGAGGTACATAAGCTAAGGATGAGACAGTTGAGATTTGGAGGGCATACATGTATTTCTTAAGGTGGCTTGAAATATGAGATCGGACTTGTGATTGATTCAAATCAGTCCCTAAGACAGGACCTAGGAATAACCTATGCGCAAATTCTGGGTTACCTGGTATGAGGTACATAAGCTAAGGATGAGACAGTTGAGATTTGGAGGGCATACATGTACTTCTTAAGGTGGCTTGAAATATGAGATCGGACTTGTGATTGATTCAAATCAGTCCCTAAGACAGGACCTAGGAATAACCTATGCGCAAATTCTGGGTTACCTGGTATGAGGTACATAAGCTAAGGATGAGACAGTTGAGATTTGGAGGGCATACATGTACTTCTTAAGGTGGCTTGAAATATGAGATCGGACTTGTGATTGATTCAAATCAGTCCCTAAGACAGGACCTAGGAATAACCTATGCGCAAATTCTGGGTTACCTGGTATGAGGTATCTCCGTGTACCTTGCGATATATTTGTTTATTGGATTATTGCCACTGACAACTCCCCTTTGGAATATCAGGGTGATTGTTTTTATCTTCATTTTTATTCCCCACATAGGTATGTTGACATTATCGAAAACTGGAACTTGATCTTTGACCTTCGGGATCTACCCTAGTGATAAAAATGTACAATTGAATTGTATGAAATAAGCAAGAAAATACATATACGGTGTATTTGATCTTTGAGTTGTAGGTTCTTCTAATACGTACTAATGATCAACAGTCATGTTTCTTTTGAGCAGATTGGCATGTATTTGAAACAGCTTGTTTGCATTTCTCAATGATAAGCCAAACGGTACAAAAAATAGAACAAAAAGTTCATGAATATATTACTCACGATTTCCACGTAGAGAATCGGTATCATGAGGTTGCTTAGGGATTTATTGCACATAGCTAGTGCATTATTTTATTAAGTTTACTTGTGGTTACCTTTCTTTCTTAGATGAAGATGTGCTTAATCTTAAAGAAAATGTTTTGAAGAAATGAATGACATCATTTTTGTATGTCTAGGACTCTCACCAATACTCTAATAAAATAAGTAAAATGTAATAATTTCATAAGAAGAGCTGGAGTGGAGATAGAGGGAGAGCTCTGACTGTAGAGATAAGAACCAGGAAAATTAGTTTCTTAAGACATGTAATAAGAAAGTATGGTCTGGAAAATCTAGCAACGAGAGGAGAGATAGAGGGAAAGAGAGGAAGAGGAAGGAAACAGACAAATTGGATGACCAGTGTGAATACAGGGATTGCAGGGATTTATCTTTTCTTTGTTAATTATGAATGAGATATACTTTTTTCATGGTAACTCTGCGTGCAAACTTTAAGGGCATAAAAATACATTGGGCAAAGTTTTGGCAAACCATTTATATGTATTAAGAATAAGTGTACAAGCAGGAACTGTATTTGGGAGTTTTTCACCAAGCTTTTGTAAGCTACGAACGACTTTACGAACGACAGGTGATCCCTCGATCGTTCTGCTAAATCACATTCTTAATGATTTTGATTCCCATCAACCTAAGTTAAAATTTGATATTTACAAATGAACATTTTTAACTTGTTAACAAGACTTTGTCTGAATGCAAAGTTTAGGATTTCTCAAATTTTATCAGGATTGTTGGAAATGAACTCCCAATACGATAAAACAGGAACAAAGTGTGTTATCGCATTTAGCACAAGAAGGGATCATGTATATATGAATATATATGTATTCTGCATAATATGAGTGTGTTGTAATGTTTAAAGGGGGTGGGCAATGATATTACACTTGTCATTCTAGCTGATTAAGGTTTAACAATGTAAAGTTGAAACAGTGATATGTTGAAAAATTCATTTTAAAATAAATAAAAACATTAAAAGTCCCCGCTTTTGTCACCGCTGCTTATTCTACCCACATTAGCTGTCTTGACAACATGCTCAGATGATGTCACACTTATTCTATACTCATCGGGATTATTATGAGGGCATTTTGGCCTGTAGATTTAATGCCTGTTCCCCCCTCCCCCCTCTCCTTGGGACCCAGGTGCACAAGAAGGGGCTGAAGCTGGGAATCTACGCAGACTACGGCACACTGACCTGCGGGGGCTACCCGGGCAGCATTGACCACCTCCAGCTGGACGCTCAGACCTTCGCTGACTGGGGAGTGGACATGCTCAAGATGGACGGCTGTTATTCCAACGTCACCACCATGAAGACAGGTCAGAAACAAAGGCTAATCCTCCGTACCGCACGAAGGGGAAAGCTCTCCTGTAATGCACCGTGCAGCCACATCCAGGGCCCTGTTGCATAAAACTTACCATTAATGGTAACTCCATCATCAATGGTAACTACCATGATGGTAAGACCACTCGACAGCCAATCAAATTCAAGGTCTCCATAGAAGTTACCATTGATGGCAAAGTCACCATTAATGGTAATTTTTATGCAACAGGGCCCAGATCTTGTTTGCAATTATGTCTGCTTTTGATCTCAAACACTAATTAACTAGACACTGCAAACTTAACTAAACATTAAACAGGTTTCAGGGCAATTTTATAGTCCTTGCAATGCCAAACAGACCCCCATGAATACAATGAAAAATTATTTTTCCATATGGGTATGATGCAAAACAGCATCATGATATCAGGCTTAAAAAGTAGCCCTAGCAATAAATAATTAATTTTCCTCCCTAGTTCATTTAATCCGAACAAGCCCTTTTAAAAGCAATGGCATTTCAGTTGAGTGGTGAGTACTATAACCGTTCATTTTGAAGTAGGTAATGTAATCCCAAAGCTAACTGATGTTGACTTTATTTTCCTGTTAGTCTGTTAGTCTGATACAAAAATATTAACGTTTTGGTTTAACTTGCTCTCATTTCTTTATTTCAGCACCAGTTGTGTTTATACTGGGTACACATAAGCCTTATGTAATACCACATGTGTGTTGATGAGGTCAAAGGTGATCTAGGGTTCAAAAGGTCAAATGATGTTAGTCTGTTATTCTCATACAAAAATATTAAAGTTTTGGTTTAACTTGCTGTCGTTTCTTTATTTCTGCATCGATTGTGTTTATACATGGTGCACATAAGCCTTTGGTACATGTAAAAAAAATTGTGTGTTGATGAGGATGATGAGGTCAAAGGTCATCTAGGCATCAAAAGGTCCATTGATACTAGGCCATGTGCATCATATTTCTGAAAGCATTGGTTTAACTTGCTCTAATTTGTTCTTATTTCTGCATGTTTATTGATCGCGAAGTCAAGATACAAGTTAAAATATTGTAGCGAAATTCAAACAGAATGACTCGTACATATCCCACAGAAAATGGATCTTAACTACATCACAGTTCCAGAAGTCCAGTAAATGTCATTTGAGGACTAGCCCCATAAAACTTGAGGGTCAGCTATAACCTTGAGAGTAATCAAACTTCTAGAAGGTGGTCATAAACATGGAAACATGATTTAGGGCAGGAGAGTGGTAAATGGACTTATATCACATTATACACTATACTGAACTGAGGCTTTTTTTGTTATTACATCATTACATTATGACCATTATTGCTGCTCGTTATTGTTCGTGGATCATGAGTCAAGTCTATTTACTTTTTCTTTTTGTAGGTTATCCTCAGATGACAAAATACCTCAACCAGACAGGTAGACCGATCCTTTTCTCTTGCAGCTGGCCAGATTATGAGCGTGCAAGTGGCATCAAGGTGTGTTTTGGACCAGTCTGTACCATTGCCAGTACATACTTGTTGTGTGTTGACTTGTATACATGTGCAATGTGTCTGTACTAGCTGGTATTGAATGAATGATGAAAGAATTGCTTTGTTGTCATTTATCAAAATGATATAAACCTGATATAAACTAGTTATCTGATGTAGGAGAAACCAAAACCATGAATATAGGATTGTTCTAGTTACATGTATATCTCTTGACAACAGTTGGACACAATTGTTTTTTTAAATATGACATTTATTTTCAAGGATGTTCTTGCCATTATTAATGGCATACAGTATGTTTTCGTGGATAATTGTTAATGTCCATAAACATTTTTTTACACCCGATAACCAAGTTACAAACTTGCCTATGGCCATAGGATAGATGCAGTGTTTTCAAGGTTAGTGATAATACATTATAGCAACAACAAAATAGTTGAAGACGAGTTATCAGTAAAGTCTTTCTTCCTTTACAAGGTTGCCTCCAAACTTGTCAAAAAAGTAGCAATACCTGGTAGAACTTATCTCTAAAACATTTTTCTAAACAAATTTCTAACTTTGAGATTCATCCCCACCATATCTATTTCCAGGTCGACTACCAACTTGTCGCAGATAACTGCAATATCTGGCGTAACTATGACGATATCCAAGACTCGTGGCAGAGCGTTCTTGGCATCATTGACTACTACGCTCAGGAACAAACCACTCTTGGAGCGGTGCAAGGCCCGGGCAACTTCAATGACCCTGACATGGTAAGAGCAACACACAACACAATCAGTAATCACTGTAGGAGCCAATAGTTTTGAGGAGGAGTTTGAGGAGGAGGTTTCACTGGTCTGCAACCTTCTTATGCTCCCCTCCCCCCACCCCCTTTCCCCCCAACTGTGGGTAATCATTGGGGTATAATGATGTATTACTGTGACTCTATTTTGCTTTGCGATGGCTAAATTGGCCTCAACCCCAGGCGTGGTGTACTGATAGAATTAAGCTAGTCCAAAATGTCTTATCTATAAAGTCCATTAGCTTTAGTAAAAAAAAACTTTGTCAAAAGGTCAGTCACAGTTTTGGTTCTTAGGGGATATAATTAAACTTTGTTTTCAGATTAGGCCTACACCCCCTTCCTCCCCCCTCCGTATCCTCCATTTCTTACTGGTTTGTAACTCCCATGCTCTCCCACACCACACCCTCTTTATGTGACCATTGGGGGCTTTGGTCTAAGCTACAAAAAATTATGATTTGTCACAGTGGTTCTATTTTGTAATATGTGGGCTAAATCTCTCTGAGCCTTACGTTTTCACTTGTTGGTAACCCCCCTATGTCCCCCCCCCTCCCCCCTCCCCCTCCTCCCCCCTCTCTCTCTCTCTGCAGCTAATCATTGGGGACTTTGGTCTGAGCTACGAGCAGGCCAAAGCACAGCTGGCCCTGTGGACCATCTTCGCTGCACCTATGCTCATGTCCAACGACCTCCGCACCATCACGCCCCAGTTCCGCGAGCTCCTGCTCAACAAGGAGGTCATCGCCATCAACCAGGACCCCGCCGGCCACTTCGGCAAGCGGGTCCTTCAGGTTAGTCTGGGCCCTTAGTGCCCACACCCCCCCCCCCCACTTCCCCCCCCCCCCCCCCCCCCCCACTCCCATGGATAAAGGCCACCACAGATGACATGATATGCCACGTTTCTGCAGTCCTAAGGGCCTACGATTGGGAACATGATGTTCCATTTCTGCATTCCGTGTTCAGTTCATGTGAATCAGCCAGTGGCAGAGCCGTAAGACTGATCGGGTCATGTCGTCTGTGATGGCCTTTAGACCGGTAGACTGGGGCCATGTTACACAAAGCTCTTATCCCATATTCAAATCACAAAGTGCTGTTTGCACTTTTAGTGTTTCTGGCAAGTGATTTACCTTTACCATCTCCAGAGTGATTTAGCGATTTTTATTTTATGCTGGGCTGGCAGACAGTTACACCAGGACCAGGTTGTATATAGCCTTCAGGAGTAGTTGAGCTTCACCATCTTCAGATTGATTTTCATTTTAAGTCTATCAATGGCCTTCAGATCAGGAGCTGGTTCTTGAAAATTTTCTGGGAATAGTTGACTTTTACCATCTTGGGTTGCTTATAGATGAAGTCCATGCTTCGTCCATGAATGATTGTTAAAGCTATAGACCAGGACTAGGTTGTATAAAGCCTTTAGGAATAAACAACTATTGCAGTCATCAGATTGGACTGTAATTTTAGTCTATGAATGATTGTTAGACCGTTAGACCTGGACCAGCTTCTATAAAGCCCGATGGGAATAATTAACCTTCACCATCTTAGGTTGCTATGAATTTTAATCCGTGATTGATTGTTTGACCGTTAAACCAGGACCAGGTTCTATAAAGCCTTCATGCAGGAATACTTAACCATCACGATGTTGATCAGAAAATTAAGTCCATGAATGATTATTAAACCATTACACTGGGACCAGGTTGTACAAAGCCTTTCAGGGAATAGTTGACCTTTACCATCTTCAGAGTGTTTTTTAATGATCCTTAGACCTTGAGATCAGTGCATTAGTCATCGTCATCAATTACAACTTTCTTCTCAATTGCTGGCCATTGGCACTGACAGTCCATTGCTCATTAGTTGCAATGATGATATGCATGTAGCTTTGTGTAACATACCCCAATCTACCTATGTATTCAAACTTTATGCATACAAAGTACATCGAATGTCATTTGTTTTGATGTTTGGTCAAAAGGTGAGAAGTTATGGCCGAGCTCTTTTTCATAAAAAAATCAAATCATTTAGTACTATACCAGCAATATGTGTTTAAAACAGCATTTCTTCTCATTTAAGATGCTCAAACATTACTACGCACTCTGTGAAAAAACATGGCTTAAATGCTTCATACTTCAAAAATTATGCATTTTTAAATGAAAAAGATGGTATTGCCTACTGCTCTATGCCCCTTCTTTTAAGTGTGAAGCCATTATCAGCAACTTATAACTTTAAAAATAACTATTGATATGACACGCTGTCATGAATCAACCAGCACCATTGCATTCGAAGTCTCTAATGGGATTTGGGTGGAATGTTAAAATAGGAGGCATGGTGCTTAAGTTAGATTAGTGGGTATTTCTAGTTGATATTTCTATTTCATATGTAACAATAGACACATGACCCATTGAGTTTGGTTATCCCATATCTTCATGCTACAGTCTCCACTCATCTTACACCATCAAGCTCATGAATAACATTTATTCCCTGGATGTATATATCTATTCATTTGATGTAGACCTTTTTGTGCTATCCACTTCCACTGAAAGCTCCATACTCTGTGAAGTAGTCATAGTCATAGTCTTGAACCACACTTTCCTCTATATGACGCAATCCATGATTCATCTTTATACACACGCACACATGGACCTTGCATCAGTCCAAGACATACTGCATAGTATACCCACAACATGCATTCAATCACATCACGTCCTAGCATTGTGGGCATCACAGCCCCCCCCCCCCCCCGCACCCCTCCCTTTCATTCTTCCCTTTTATGGCTATGAGTGTGGCTATGGCTGCTGAGTTTACAGCAGTGTAAGATTCATTCGTTATTCATAAGCCGTGTAGAGCACCGAAGTGTGACATTATATGTGCATGTTGTCAAGACAACTGGTTCTAAATTATGTGGTTAGAGCAAACCTCTGTTTTCAAAGCTGGGACTCTCATTATGTGTGTCGGACACCTAGCCCTTTAGACAGTGTCAGACCAGTGAAATTCTCATTGAAGCGATGTTGATTAGAACCAGATACATACAGAACAATGGATGTAACGACACCACTTTGCTACTCTATGCCTTCAATGAAGGAAAATATGTGTAAACTTCTTGGATGGTAATTCGAACTTTGTGATCAATCCAACACCCCTATCCCCACCCCCATAGCTCCAGAACAAATCCTTTAATGTTGAGGTGTGGACGCGGGAACTGGATGCCGGTGTGTACCTCATCACGTTCTTCAGCAGATTTGACAAGTGGTTCCTGGATGTAAACACCACCTTGACCCAGCTCCAGATCCCGGCCAGAGCGGCTGGCTACACGGTCAGCGGGGTCAGGCCGCTGGGCAGCGACATCATGCAGCATCTGCACATGAATGACCGGCTCAGCCAGAAAGTCAACCCCATGAGCGTGGCAGCCATGAAGGCTATACCGTTCCCTGATGGGTCGAAGAAGGATTTGCCCCCGATCACAAAGAAGAGACCAAATACCAAAATTACCTTCTCATAGAGAGGTCACATCATTAGCGTTTTTACAAACCATCAAGTCCGTGTGTTGTGCGGTGGTAGGATTGGCTGGCTCGGAAAAACGCTGACAACGTGAAGGCCTGATGACCTGGGCCCTGTTGCATAAAAACTTGCCATAAATAGTAACCTTGCTATCAATGGTAACTTCTATGGAAACCTTGAATTTGATTGGCTCTTGTGGGATGTTACCATGGTAGTTACTATTGATGAGAGAGCTACCATTAATGGTAAGTTTTATGCAATAGGGCCCTGGTAGTTTGACAGAGAGTTAGCATCGTCATACAGATAGTTTGGAAGAATCAGTTTCTACGCAAAGTGAGCTCATATGCACAGCATGATATCTGTATGAAGTTATCAAATTGCCAACACAATGATGTACATGTAGCAATAAAACTTCACATACTCTCTGATTCAAATTTACTATTGTTGAATTGTATAAATGATTTGAATGATACCTTCCTGAAATCAAATCTTACTGCTAGTAACAGTGGCCCCAAATGTTTCTGATCTCCTTTTCTGTGCTGAATAGAGCTTAACAAATGAGTTTGGTATCAAGCCAATAGCCTAATATGCTTGAATCATTCCACAATGGCACAATTATACAACAGATTTGCTAACAGTTATGTTTCTGCATTGAAAGTTATAAAGCATTCTGATTAAGGATAAGGATAAGGATGCATGTGCTCCATTAACATATGACTACCATTGTCTTTCAAATGAGAAGGGTATGTACAATAATAAAAAAAAAAAAAAAATTCTTGTGGAAAGGTTCTTGAATGGTGAAAAATATATGATGTGTTTTGTGATAGACTATGTAATCGTCCTGAAAAGGAATAACTCAATAAGCCTTGTTGGGACTTCCACATGGTATACTGCAAAATACATTCTCAAAAATACTCTGCCTCATTTTCTTGTTAATGTGAGGTCGAGAGATGAATATACATGTGATGTTTATCTCGGCTTTTGATAAACACATAAATATAAACACTATAAACATGTTTAGCTACAGTAGCCTAGTCACTCTCTCTCGTTCTTTTTGGGGTCACCAGAATGCGTGAGGCTGTCGGGAAGAAGAGGAGGATACTCACTTCCTTGAAATACTAAGAATTAGAAATGACACACAGTGTGGACGCTAGGTTACCTAACGTAGAGAGCTGATTGGTGGGTTTCATCGTTGCTGAGCAATCAAGCGAACATAATATAAATATGAACATCCTGTAGATGCCAGTGACATCTATGCACTAGGTGTTTTACTTTGATAGTACTCTTTCCTGAGGGGCACAGCGCAGTGAATGAGGAGCGTATTGAATGAGAATAATTTTCACTGGTGCCTTTCATGAAATCAGTTTATATTTGTTTTATATCACCGTCAGATAGTCCTTATGATGGGGCAAGCAGCAAGCAACATGTCACATTGCCCTAAGATCCATCAAAGGAAAGATACAATCACGGAGGAGCCAATCATTTTTTTGTTCAAAATTTCCCATGGATTAAGCAAAGCAACGTTCAACAGCAGAGAGGTTGATAGCATTATTGTGGTTTTTCAGAGAAAGTTCCTTTTCAGGTAGCAATATCACTGGTCACTTAAAATGCTCCTAACTAATCAAAGAGCAGATTTTTATTTTCATGAATGATATAAAACATTCTTCTTTATGTACCATGTTGAATATACATGCCAGCTGATAACCTGATAAGTATCAGAGGCTGTATAATGTGTATTTTTACACCTGGTATTATCTTTCAGCATCTATGTATCATGTCTGTAAATGGAAATTCAATGTATTTGTATTCGGAATGTAATAAATGTTGGTTTGACAGTATGTAAAGCAATTATATTTGGAACATAGTTCATATTAGATATAGATTATTAAGTTTTCCCGGGTTTTGGATAATAATGATAATTACCATTACTTCAATGCATGTTATGTAAGATACTATGGGTCTTTTGTGACAAGAAATTACATTCTCCTCACCGGTTGATGTATTAATGGTAAAGCAATGATCCCATCAGTTATTTTTTGTTTTTATATTTGCCATGTTTAACCTACAGTTTGCAGACTTCGTTTGTTTCTGTGTCAGTGGAGCCTTAGGCAAGCTTTCGTATCAATTACAAGTTGTGTGCTACAGATTTGCATGTACATCAGTAATCTGATTATGTTGATGAAGTGGCCATATGTGTACTTACTGGTATGAAAGTCAATTTGTAATCAAGAAGAATTTAGTTTGTAGAATTTTGTGTTGAAGTTTAACTTCAGAATAGTAGTTGAAAACTTGATGTTAGTGTTACATATAAAACCAGGGGAAAATTGTCCTTTGTGCAATGTTGTTAAAAGATTTAACTATACTAAACTATACACCAATCAGGATAGCATTCAGACCCTGTCCAGGTGGCTTACTTGAGGTGAATGGTAGACGTGAATTGGCAGCTAGTCGGTCATGTGACCTAGCAAAGGTACCGACTTTATTGTAGTTGTTGTAGCATTGTTGAAGTTCATGAACAACCATACAAACAATTAACTCTCTCATTACCATTGGCACGAAGATGCGTAGTAAGCCAATGGGATTTTCAAGGCCTAATAATGTAGCGCTTTACAATCCCAATACCATTGGCATGACGATGTGTCGTAAGGCAATGTGGTTTACAAGGCCTGGTAATGTAAGGGTTAACTCTCTCATTACAATTGTCATGAAGATGTGCAGTTCGCCAATACGTTTTTCAAGGCCTGGTAATGTAAGGGTTAACTCTCTAATTATTATTGATATGAAGATGTGCAGTTAGCCAATACGTTTTTTAAAGCATGGTAATGTAAGGGTTAAGTCTCACTATCATTGGCATGAAGATGTGCAGCTAGCCAATAGGTTTTTCAAGGCTTGGTAATGTAAGGGTTAACTCTCTCATTACCATTGGCATGAAGATGTGCAGTTAACCAATAGGTTTTTCAAAGCCTGGTAATGTAAGGGTTAACTCTCTCATTACCATTGGCATGAAGATTTGCCGGAAGACAATGGGATATTCAATGTGTGGTAATGTAAGGGCTAATGTGAATGTTACACTGTAGGTTTATAGATTCTCAGTACTGTATTGCAAAGGAGCAGCCTTCAGTATGAGATGAATTTAGCTGCTGTTGCATGTACACGTCTTCTACCTTTCATAGTTCCCATGTATTCAAGTTAAAATGTGTTCCTATACAATTGACTATCATTCCTCCCAGACATATCATGTCATCGGTAGTAGATCTATCATTTCATCCAAACATTGAATGGTGTGCAAATCCGAATGCCAGAATTGGTATATTAAGTTTGACATAGCTCTTGTTGATAGATTGCCCTTTAAATATCACAAATGTTTGCATTTGTGATACACCATATATACATACATACAGACAGACATATATATATATGGTACATCATAAAGGGAGATATATCATAATTCTATGCATGCTTTATAGAGATCTGTGCACATTTAATTTCTTTCACATGTAAGTTGTGCTTTGTATCATGTTTTTAGACAGTTTGCAATTAAATCATATTTTCACTGAAAGCCAGTTAGTCACTTGCTTCATTCAGCCTGTAATCATATTTTTTTTTTCATTCATCTCGCCTACATTTCATGAATGTGCATACATTCTACATGTAGTGTATGGATCACATATATATGATATATGATATATGATATAAAACATACATATTTCAATGCATGCATATGCATACATTGTATAGGTATAACAAGTTTCACATGAACCATGCTTAATCCTCAATGCGCCATTGAAGTATGTCACTTAACTCCCATAAAGCACCAGTTGATTTGGCAGAAAATGGTTGATCTTATACCATGTACAACAGAGAGGGGTCTATATGTGACGCATATACCTCCATTCAAAGAGTTTAGATCTACTCTCAAAACACCCCAAGTTTACTGGATTCGTATGATTTACATGTACATATTATGTGTGAGTTTACGTTGGAGATGTGTGTGTGTCTGTGTGTCTTGTGTGTTTTGTCTGTGTGTGTATGTGTGTGTGTGTGTCTGTGTGTGTGTGTGTATGTGTGTGTGTGTGTGTGTGTGTGTGTGTGTGTGTGTGTGTGTGTGTGTGTGTGTGTTATGATTAGTTCCATACTCTCGTAGAAAATAATGATTGTCAATTGAGTCCAGCTTTTCGAGAAAAGTATGTGGAGATCGATAAACCTCGCGATTGGAATCTACACATACGCTCCCCTTCTAAAATCTAGCGAAATCCGCCGGCAAACGGAAAAGCTCGCCAGCGGGAAATTGGCCGCGTCGGGCAATTAGAAACCAGGGTTTTTTTCACCAAGTTGTTCGTACGTTTCGAAAGACAGGTGATCCCTTCTTGTGCTCATTGCGATACCACACTTTATTCCCGTTTTAATATATTGGGAGTTAATTTCCAAAAATCCTAATGAAATTTGACAAATCATAAGCTTTGTATTCAGACACTTCTTAACAACAAGAATTTTCATTTATAAACATCAGATGTGAAATTAAGCTGATGGGAATCAAAATCATTGAGAATGTGATCTAGAACAAGAAGGGATCACCAGTCGTTCGTAAAGTCGTTCGTAACTTACGAACAGCTTGGTGAAACCAAGGATGTTTAAGCACATGGATATACATCGGCTGTTTGATTAATGCAGATTCATTGTACTCTCCTAGTCACAAAAGAACGCTTCACAAAGATTTTCTCTTTGATCTCGATGTTCAATGCCGACGATTCTCTGGATGAGTTTTGCCTGCATTTGACGTATAAACAAAATCGGATGCGCAGAAGAATTTGGGGAAATATCCTCACCCCATATGCTTGTGCAGTTGTTACATGTAATACCTACGACGCATCAGTAAAGATTCAATCGAGGAATAGTATTACAATATGGAAAAAAGGCTCTAAACGTGATATCAAGTTGCATTATAAAAGTCTCAATTTCGCAATGTTCCGCTTCATACCTGCTTAAAAAATTGCATGAAACGTTACTTTCAGATATTTTCCTTTCAGACAAGCAACATGAAAAACGTGGCCAGCCGCGGCCAAGCTAGTATTTCCATCTCAAAAAGTATCAAATTTCGTATTCGCTCGTCCTTTTCAACGACATAACAAGCACTTAGTGACAAAATTAAAAGTTCAGCAGCGAAACCTGAAATGTCTGCATGTATAGGAATGCGTATGTCCTTTTATGAAATCCAGGTAAACGTGACGCAATCGCGCATGCATCATATTGTTCATGTTGTTGAGAGCAGCTGCTAGTCATGAATATTAAGTGGCGGCATCAAATCTTGTTCAAAGCGTGTGCTTAAACATCCTTGGTGAAATGCCCCCTGACATTTTCTTTGACCCTACCCCGCCATGAACTTGCTACGCCCTTGCGTGCAATGAGCGAGATCCTGTATCGTCTTACCTGTGGGGAGGTGTTTTTCAATCAACTTAGAGCAACATTTATTCATTCATTATAGGAACGATTCGAAGCCTTGATACCACGTCCTCGGAAGCTGTGATTGGTCAACATTTTGCTTGCGAAGTGCGGTGGAAAATGAGTGCATTATCCAGACGTCGAATAGGGGGCGCCCTTTTAAAGCAGTTTCACAGACATGCCATACTCGCCAGTTTTGTACCTGAATGGGTCTATCCTGCACAATTTTATTTGTAAATAAAGAAGACTTTGTAAATAAAGAAGAATAAATTAATGATAGATTTGTAAGCAAGAAGAGCTTACCTTAGTACTATTACTTCTTCATACTTTATAAGAATGTTAAAATGTGTAGCCGGTACAGACACACAACATGCTAGAAATTCAGTTGAGATACATGTATATAAATTATGAAACCTGTTACTGTTCACGAACTGCTGTGATGTGAGATGTATTCGAAGATTTCTTTGGATTTCTTGTGGAACTGTTCTCTTCATTTTTTATCTCTCCTCCTTTCATTCCCGTTCACCCAATCCCCATCTTTCTTTCTTTCTCTCACTCCTTCACCCCCTCTTTCCCTTACCCCAACCGCTTCACATCTCCCTCATCTCGATTTCATCTTCTCTGCATTCCCTCATTATCCTCTCAATCGATACCTCTTTTTTTCGTCAGCCCAACCCCCTTTTTTTTCCACCGTCTACCTCCCATTACTCTTTACCCGTGTTTTCATTTCTTCCCCTCTCTTTTCTATCATTTCTGACCATTTCCCCACATCTCCACTTTTTACTAACAATATCCCCTTTCTCTGTACCCCTGTTTCTTTCTATCCCTCTCTCTTTATTCTCATCCCCGACTATTCCCCACATCTGCGATGTTTCCTCACAATTTGACATATCCCGTTTTTCTTTCTCTCTGTTCTTTTTTCTTCCTCTCTCTTTTATTCTCCACATGTCCGCTTTTTTTCTCACAATATGGCATCTCCTTTTTTTCTCTGTCTTTCTCTTTTCTCTCATCCCCGATTATTACCTACCTCTCCGCCTTTTCTTCCCACCTCTTTATATGACACCACCTCGATCTAACGTTAACAACCAGGACAAAGACATCGAAGTCTGGACGCGAAATCTCAGCTTTGTCGGGGAGTACGCTACCGTCATCCTCAATCGCGGGACCGACTCGCCTCGCAACGTCACGATCACCGTGGAAGACTTTGGCTACACTAAAGGCATCTACGACATCGAGAATCTGATCACGGGCGAGGACTACGGCGATTTTTACTCTAACGGCACCTTCTCCATCGTTGTGAATCCATCAGGAGCGGTGCTGTTGAACGGCATCCCTAGTGATAAGCGCAATGTGTGACAGCTTACTGAGCACTTCTGTCTATCTATAAGTGCCATGTCATGTGACGTAGGTGATCATGAAGTGCCACAACTCTCTGTACTGTGCTCTTTGCATGAGCTTCACGTCGGGGTACACAACCACGTGATCTACTTACCAGCCAATCAGGCTGCTTATCCCGAGAAATCGTCTTTCTTCCACTTATAATGTATATACAACGAACCCTAGACCGTTCATTCTTTGGCAGAGGATGGTATGAGGCAACAAACGCACGAACGCACAATCAAGGAGCAAAGACTCGCGCGCGTGTCTCGTCTTGCAGGCTCAATCAGAAGCGATGTAATTCAGTTGATTGACATTTCATCCCAACTGACCCTTAGAACGATTTGTCGTCATGTTTGGATATACGCGGACGTGATTGACATATGATGACAGAGCCTGGAATGAGCAGATAGGCGTGCAGAGGACATGTTGATCCGAGATTCGGGCTTTGGATGTCTGGTTTCACATCTTCGTTAGATGTCCAACAAACAGTCAACTGACCATGCAATCATGATTGTTATCATCACCACCATTCCTTCCATGCAAATACAGAATTCTTTCATTTCTTTCACAATGTGCAAAGCCCATGAACAAGGACCCCCACCTCTCTCTCTCTCTCTCTCTCTCTCTCTCTCTCTCTTCCCATGCACCTTACCTCTCGCCTACCATTCATGTCACAGGCATACAGTTAACACTAACATACATGCGCACACAATCATAGTCTTTCCTCGTTCTCATGTATGCGCTCTTTGTATCCAATATATGTGCAACCATTATGTAGTATCTCCTCTATCCATTCACATGCTTTAAGGTTAAATATTACTAAAACTGCACCTGCCCTACCTCCTGACTTCATACATGCATCACCGGGCAATAATAGTTGATGCAGTATCCGTGTGTTTTCCTCCCGTTCCTCTGTACCACCTCACCTGCACCTCGGATGCACCTGCAACCCGACCTCTATGTAACCACCCACCCCTACCCCACCCACCCCACCCCGCAGCATGGCCTGATCGAGGCGTGGACCAAGAACGTCAGCATGGACTCCTACGCGACCGTCATCCTCAACCGGAACCCCGGGGGCGGGCCGGCCAACGTGACGACCTCGGGTCGGCAGCTGGGGTTTCACCAGTGGATCTATATGGTTCGGGATGTCGTGAAGGGAGAGAACGTGGGTCAGTTTGACTCGGACATGGACTTCTCGGTGCTGGTGAATCCTTCTGGCGCAGTGCTGCTGTACTCGTATCCCATGTCGTAACCATGGTAACTCGTGACTATCTGGGCATCAATGTTCTCAAGATCGCTCCTTCGACTCTCCTACGCGTGTTCTTCTTGCGCATACATTTAAGTTCACCAGATCATAAAGAATACATCGAAAACAACTTTATGCGTATTTTATCATTACCTCAAGAAAACTGTTTTATTGTTGTTCTTCGCGAATGTCACGTGAGAACAAACAGCTATGTCATGACTGTCATTTCACTTATTCAACTTTTGTTGTATCCTTTACTAAATTGGAAAGTGAACTTTTTATTCCGTCAGCTATACATTCCTTTGTGATAAGCTTTTTATCAAACCCTGTCAACAGACCGGTAGGTCCACAGAGTTCTACATTCTGATATTCTCGATAAAGAATATTTTTATAAGAGCCAAAGTCCCTTTAGTATAATAATCATAATTATATATTCCATTGTGGATACTGCTTAGTATTTTCATCATTGCGACAAAAACCGCTGTAGCTAAGAGAATTCCATGAAATATCAAAACGCTGATGATGTTTTCAACCTCGCTCCAGTTTGCTTTATCAATTATCATTCTTTTTAAACTCGCAAAGCTGTTTTGTCAATTTCCAATACATGTAATAGCTTGTAAATAGATTGCTTTGTCTTTCAGAAGGTTATATTGTTTTCCTTGACATGTTTGATGTGCGTTACCATGGTTACTTGATCAATAACTTACTAGACCACGTACTTGCACTGCTCTACGCTAGTAGTGAGTGACCATCGTGTGCTATTGGAACGGTAAGCACTATACTGCCCTACTTTGGCAAAGGGAAGCAATTAGTGACAAATCATTCAAATTTGATTTGTTGATACTCGTAGATTGTACCCAGCATTCCCCACATACAGGCAAATTATTTGGAGAATAAATATTCATCTCGCACTGATATCAATGCAAGTGACAGATACATTTTTCTCATTTACAAGAAGAGTCTCTATCATTTACAAGAAGAGTCTCTTTTGTTAGTTGCTTCCTTTTGTCAATTTAGGGCAGTATAGGCTTTCCCTTCCCCCTTATTTGCGTGTGAAACAATCTACTAATCCACAAGTGCTCAGTTAAGGATTAATGGCATCATGGTGTACATTCTAACGAAGATGGGCGGGATCGAGGACCTATAAATTGAGAAGATGGGGGATCACCTTCCATATGGGACTGCCCTACAGGTTGACGGGATTGGCATTTGGCTGCGCCAGCTGCAGTACTACCAGCAGTGGGCCCTAGCCTTCCTCAACCCTACGGCTGGGGGGAAGACGGTACCCCTCAGGCTGGCCCACATCGGCCTCACGTACGAGTGGGGCTACTCCTTCTTTGGTGTGTTCGGTCACGTGGACATGGGCTTCCGGAACGCCTCCCTCACCTACAACTACACTGTGGCGGGAAACAGCGCCCTCTTGGTGTATGCGTATGCCGACTATTGAGGATTTCCATGCAAAAATCATACCGAAAAATACTTGTTGATTGAACTTCGTAAAACTTTATTTGAATAATATGTTGATTATATCAAAATAAGAATAGAAACTGTGCTTTGTATTGATTACATGTAGTTGTTTTTTCCATAATGAATTGCAACTTTTCTTTTGACATGTTCGGGGCTCATTTGTAAAGCAGGCTCCTGGGCTCTGAGAAATACTACCCTGCTATTAAATAAAAATTAATGAATCAATGAATATGTAATTATGAAGATAAGTATCACAATTATAACCAAAAATTGGCTTTGTGATATATTCTTATATATTGTATATTGTTTAACAGTTTAAAGTGTTTTCGTTATGGACGCCGTTCGTTTCATTATGTCCCAATCTGATGTGAGCCCCTTCATCCCACCGCTGCCACCAAACTCGACACCATCGTCCGACCTTCATCGCTCTAGTCATTTTCAAGAAACCTTGATTTGCCCTGCGTTAGATTGATGTCGTGGATATCTGATTGAAGCACCTTACCGCAACCTGGAATGAATTCCGTCTCCTTATCTTCGTTATAAAGAACAAGAATGCTTTTCGGCAATCAAGTCACCAGGTGTTTACCAAGCTTACGGACTCGATTGTGAATCATGACCCGACACGTCACGGCATGTCCAGGAAGATATCTCAATTGAAATCAACTTCAAAGCCAGTTTTAAAGTTTTTTCCACCCTTTGTTAGATTTAAACATCTGTTTTTTATGTGTTAGTACAATCATTGGTGTAAATCAGGTGATCGCAGGATTCCATCGCGTGAGACTATGATAGCATTTTAGCATCTGTTCGGACCACATATACATTCTCGAGAACATCTCACTTAGAAAATATAATTCTAGCCAATTGCAAAAAATAGACAAATAAGAAATAGCATACTTCATAGTGCATTGTCCATTTCTGTCCACTCATATGTAAATTATAATTTCTGGTGACGTGCGCACAATATAATTTCCACACTAGACAGGAGTGATCTGCCATTTCGTCACTGATGCCGGTTTTTTTCTGGTCTCCTCTCAAACCAGATCGATGACGTCGACATATGGGTGAAGAATCTCACTCTGTATGACGAGCACGGTCTAGCCTTTTTCAACCCGCAGCCTGAGAACAAGACTATCTCTGTCAAGCTGAGTGACATCGGCTTCTCCTACGGCATGGGCTACGAGCTACGTGACGTCATGGCCCATCGGGAGATCGGACATATCGATATCTTCTCTCCGTATCAGTACGCGGTGCCAGGGAAGGGTGTTCTCCTGATCTACGCGTATCCAAGCGAATGAAACATCAGACGAGGAGCTGCAGGAGATGATTCGTTGTTTTCGCAAAAATCGTTTTTGTTCAGATTCATTTTATCCTTGACAATATCCAAATTATATCCCAGTGCACATTATGTTTTAGCAATAATACCGTAGACTCCATATCATAGTCCATGCCCAATCCATTCTTTCATGTTCATGCTCTGAATCACTCTCCCCTCTTGTTTCATGGATCGACAGCCACACCTGAAGAGCACGTTCATAAGTCATAGTTCATGGTTCCATCACGGTTTTGGGACAACCTTGATTCATCTCCCACCGATGCCACCAAATGACTAATACCTACCGACATCTGGCTTTCCTCACACACTTCTTTCGCTGATCTCATCCTACGTCAGATCGACGGGGTCGACATCTGGGTGAAAGACCTCTCTTCCTTCATCGACGAGCACAGTCTGCTATTCTTCAACCCACAACCAGAGAACAAGACCGTTTCGCTACAGCTGAGTCACGTCGGATTCCAGTACGGTCTGGGTTACGCGTTGCGTGACGTGATGGAACACCGAGATATCGGGCATCGTGAAATATGGTTTCCGTACGACTACGAAGTCCCAGGAAAGGGCGTTTTATTGACCTATGCCTATCCGAGTGAATAGACCTATATGGGGACATGTTGTCACTTTCAGATTTACGATGTGGTTTAATTCCAAATTAATTTTGAATTACCCGGAGGGTATTTCATGAACATTGTCAGCACTGACCAAATGGTCAGTGCTGACAACTTCAGTGAAATCCTCGGTTTTGATTGGCTGAGAGGCACTAACCTCTGACTGTTACTATGGTAACTGTCGGCAAAAAGACAGCTTGTCAGACGAAAAATGTTCATGAAACGCCTTCCTGGATGACAGCGCGGATTACTTCGTTATGAATCTCCAGAATTCTGATTCTGATTATACGGAAAGTTTGAAGGAAGTGGTTACGAGCTGGACAAACATTTCATAAACAAAATATCATGTTCATCTTCAAGCTTTTCACAGGCCCTATATTTTGAGACCATGTTTCATATCACGCCATTTCACCATTTCTCTCTCTTCGGGATATTCATGTGCAAACGCAGTAATCCCTACCTTTCTTCCTTGCATAATGTGGAAACACGATTATATCATATTCACATCCCACTGCTGCCACCCCTTTTTTTAGTCGCCACCAAACCGTCCTTACACCCATTTATCATTGGTCTCATATTCCACCACATCGATGGGGTTGTGATGTTTGGGTGAGGGACCTGATCAACTGGGATGAGCTTTTCCTTTCTGAGTTACATAATGATTGCATGTACGATGGTTTATCATATTTGCATCCTACTGCTGCCACCAAGTTTGTGTGCATCCAGAATTCCTCACACCCGTTTATCATTGGTCTCATCCTCTACCAGATCGATGGGGTTGATATCTGGGTGAGGAACCTAACCAACTGGGATGAGCACAGCGTTGCCTTCCTCAATCGACAGCCTGAGAACAAGACTATCTCTCTTCATTTGAGCCAGATTGGATTCACGTACATCTTGGGTTACGAATTCCGTGACGTGTTGGAGCACCGGGAGATTGGTCATCGGGAAATCTATGTTCCAAATGATTACCATGTTCCGGGGGAGGGAGTTCTTTTGGCCTACGCATATCCTAGCGAATGATTTGAATCGATGTTTTGCTGATGAAAGAAAATGTTTGTAAGGAAAAGCATTCCTATACATTTATCTAATGACTTTAATCAATTTTGCAAAACTGGACTAGATTTTTAGTCATCAAATGAAATGTTACGCACTCGAATAGATGTAATGGAAAACCACATATGATTCAGTAAACAGAAAAATGGAAATGGAAAATCATGTCAATGCTCCTTCTCAAAATAACTTTCTCTAGATAATGTCAAGATCATAGCAACACTACCCGCCCAATGTTAATATCCGCCCACGACCTATTTGCATTTAGCAGCATCAGCAATAATATTTTGATTTACCGATCAGTCAAATGTTAAGTCGAACTTGAAGGAAACCTGTTTTGCTCTTGGAGATGTTAAGGTCACATATCTGTATTAAAAGCGTATCATCTGCATTGGGTCCAGATGGGATCAATGTGGGTCTTTCATCAATGGCACCGTTTGTATATGGCCGATGTCGCTGGTGACGTAGTTGTACCTGAAAACCAAGTTCAACTTGCGAATATCCCTGCCTCAGCTACTGATGTAGCGACGATGACCCGACTCTTCTCCTCTTTAAGCATCCGCAAGATCTTATTCTGATCCACTGCCGTCCTACCGCGTGTCATTGGTGAGAACATTAGCTAACTAAACCAATGAGTGCCAAGACGCAGACCCGTCTCCTAGCAACCAACCCAGACAGTAATCTGTATCCGTTCCTTCCTTTGTTCGCTTACTCGATCAACGGTACTCCATAAGCTTTATTTCCTTTATAAGCTTTATTTCTTGAATTATTTCCGCGGAGTTTACTTTAAGTCATGCTCTCTATGTGTGGATATGTCGTTGTGTGTTGACAAATGATTAGTTTATGGGACTAATAGTCACTTGCGTCAAAAAAGTTTGTGATTCTAATCAAGTTCATTATACCATCTTTCAAACTTTTCATCTAGCCGTACATTCACCCAATAACTAATGCCAAGCCATCATTCATACATTGAGACGTTTCAATTCACACATTTAGTGTTGCAGCTAGGAAAGCTGGTATCTATCATCTTGAAAGAGAAGGGGGTGTCGGGGGGGGGGCGCAATCGGTCTATGTGGTAGCTTAACTCATTGAGTGCCAAATCTTTCCATATGTACTTCACACACTTCCCATAGCCTAGAGCATGAGTTTATCTGGAACACAATGGGTTAATCCAAACATCGTTCCGCAGGTGACGCCGAAGGTCGAGGCCTTCGTCCGGAACCTGGCCGACGATTACTGGGCGGCCGCGTTCATCAACCGAGCCGACGGCGGCCAACCACAGAACGTGACGGTGTCGTTTAAGGACCTGGGGCTGCCGGTCAGAAGCGTGTTGGGGTTCGATGTGGTCGATCTCTTTACCGGGGCCTATTCGGGTTACCTGACTCCCGATGCTTCGTACTCCTACCTCGTCCCACCGTCAGGGGTCGCCCTAGTCAAAATAGGAACGGCGGAATAAATCCAGAAGAGGGAACAAAAGGCACCCCGCCCCCCCCCCCCCCACCCCATTTCTAGTGATTTAAATTGACCTTCGAATGGTCTGCGCCCCATCCTCCAACCGTGCCCTTTTTATCTCCCAATTCTGGATTCGTCGCTGAAGCAATCTGTTTAATCATGTGATAATACCTCATCCAACATTCGTATTTTAACGTTCAAAGTACACTTTATCCGTTGAGCACGAATCACTGATGGAGAATGTTGTTACGACTATTGCAATACAGTATAAACTTAAACTGAAAAATGTTTTAGCATGATATATCGCGATGACGAGCCAAAAGTAAGATGTACCAACCATGCCAGTAGTAATATGGAGTTCGTGTGATTTTTTTTCTGTACAATGTATTCTGTGTCTGTAAATTCAATCGATATTTTGTATGAAGATTTTGTATAAAGTGCACACAAATAAGATTCTATACATGCCAATCCTCCTTGTCACTATGTTATGCTGTATTAATCTTATATTGATATTGATTTTGTTAATTCTGTATCATTCTGTTTACAGCGTGATGTGATGTTTGCAATATGCATATAGGCCTATGTATTGAGGCCCAATTTATACTTCAGTATACCTGGAAAATAATCCCTTAATATTTCTATTCATAGTATGCATGCACTGGTGGCCAATCACTTAATGCCCATCATTTCTGGCAGAAAGTAATTTAATACCGCTCATACAGCTAAAGGTGTCAACTAAATAGTGTTTCTATTTGCATGGCAATCGAATAAAACCGTGAGTGCACGATCAGATACCAATAATGACTTACCCCTTGAGACTGTTGTTGTTGTTATTGTTGTTGACTTTCTTCTGTTCTTCTCCTTCTGATTCTAAGTTTTTCTGTCCGTATTCCCAACCTGATGCTCACTTTTATCATTAGCATGAACATTATTTCGTTCCGCTTTTTCATGAGCGGTGTATCAAACAGAACTTTGAATACTGGCTCCTTTCACGGAAGTAAAATACCGGTCCCGCAGCGTCATCAAATTGTGCAAGATCCACAAGTGACTTCATCATGTTCATCATACAATAAATAAATGCAAGTGCATCATCATGTGTATCCATCTCGCAACAAGCCTTTGATGTACCAAGACTTAACAACGAGCTATAACAAGTAATAATAACCACATATTGCTTCTGTTTTGGCCAACTACTGTGACATGATTGTACATTGAAATCTTATCACGGATCTTACGTATCATGATTAATTATAAGCATATTCTTTGTGATCATGGTTTGTGTTAAAAACAAATACCTTTTACAGGTTATTGTGAAAGTTCATTTGTTTTGGTAATTCACATCGCTCACGGAGGCTGTAGCTGACAGCTGAAAATTACGGAGGTAAATATCTTATATTGTGATCAAGAGCTAAAAATAGACATCACCTTGAACAGCTAGGTGTTTATACATTGATATGAATGGGGCCTGCGCAGACTTAACGATCTAATCAGTCCTACGAGTCCTGCGACTGGCTGAATCGGAATTTGGATTTGTGCAAAACGGTTACGTCATAATGTTCAATCATATAGAACCTTCCGCCTGCAGAACTGTGATCAAACCGTGTCATCTGCGGGGGGTTTTACGCCTAGCTTTGGGTTAGGCATATAGATTTGTTTCGCTTTTTAAGAGTGTTTGCTCAAAACTCGTTCTTATAGGTGTCCACGTCACCGAACATTCAGGCCTTCGTCCGCAATCTGACTGACATTTACTGGGTCGCCGCCTTCCTCAACCGCGACGTCGGAGCGTGGAACGTGACCGTGTCGTTCTCACAGTTGGGTCTCCCGGTGCACAACGTCGAGGGCTTCGATGTCCTCGATCTCTACACCGGGGCGTACTCCGGCTACCTGCCTCCTGACGCATCCTACTCATACAGCGTGCCGTCGCAAGGAGTCACGCTCGTCAAAATTGGACAAGCGGAATAGTTCAACTTATAGTTCCTTAGTTATGAATCAACCGTTGATATATGTACAATTTAGTCTGTTTTTTTAATCAACCGATACATTTGATCAGTATATATTCATAGTAGGAAAACATTTATCAGAGTGACATTAGTTACTCTGGTATGTTATATTAATTCTATAGTAATCTTCGTGATTTTAAATAATATATTATCAGTTTGTTTATAACGTTATGCAATGAGATGTCTAGTCTAAAAACATCCATGTTTTTTTTTCTATTCGGAGTTTGCATAGCGGTCAGAGAGTATTTCAATACATTTGATACAGCCAAATGTGTAACCAAAATATCGGTTCTACTTGCATAGAAATCGAATAAAATTATGATGCCAATAATGACTGATCCCTTGAGTTTAATGTCATTTTTTCTGTTTGTTCAATCTCCCATTCTTTTTCTTATTATCATTATTATTTATATATTTTCTGCTTCTTCATGAGCGGTGTATAAAAAAAAGCTTTGATTATCCGCTCTTTTCACACTGCATCTTAGGCATGTTAGGAAGTACATAAAATACTTGCAGCAGGGTCATCAAATGGTGCAAGTTCCACGAAAAAAATACTCATCGCCTAAGTAGAAAGCAAGCTCATTATCATGTTAATCCATCTCGTAGCATGGCGTTGGTATTCCAAGACTTAACAACGTACCGCTATAACCAGCAATATGATCACACATTGCTTGTGCTTTGGCAAAGTATTGTGACATGACTGTGCATTGAAATCATATCATGGATCTTGCGAATCATGATTAATTGTATGTACAATATACAATACTTAAGTTGAAGAAAAACATTTTCCCCTTTTTTTGCATGTTTAGTAGTGGTTGCGAGTGCAAACTAATTATCATGTTTTTGAATGAATGCGGTTCTGGTTCGCTTTACATTTACCATGTTTACTGCCCAACAAGACATTTCTGCAGACTGCAGAATCGTGACAAAATCGTGTCATGTGATGTGGCCTTTACGCACAGGTTTAGCACATGGATTTGTTTCGCTTTTTAGAGTGTTTGCTCAAAACTCGTTTCTAGGTGTCCAAGTCGCCGAACATTCAGGCTTTCGTCCGGAATCTGACTGACATTTACTGGGTCGCCGCCTTCCTCAACCGCGACGTCGGCGCTCAGCCATGGAACGTGACCGTGTCGTTCTCGCAGCTGGGTCTCCCGATTCACAACGTCCAGGGCTTCGATGTCCTCGATCTCTACACCGGGGCGTACTCCGGCTACCTGCCTCCTGATGCTTCCTACTCATACCAAGTGCCGCCACAAGGAGTCACACTCGTCAAAATTGGACAAGCGGAATAGTTCGTCCAACTTCTAGTCTTCCTGAAATATGTATAATTACGAATCCACCATTTAGAGAACTTTAACTTTGGTTTGATTACCTTTCTGTAGCATTCGTGAATGATATGAAATTGGCAGTCGGGAATTTGTTTTCAATGTAAGGACATATTTATTTGTAATGGCCACCGCAGATGATGTCACGATCCGGCCAGTAATATTGGACGACTCTGCGACAAGCTAAATCGCAGTAGATGACGTCATATTTCCAGTCGTACACCCTTACGACTGCATGCAGAATTGTATAAAAAAAATCGTGACGTCTCCGGTTGCCATAAATGCAGGTTTAAAGGACGAGTCATATACGATGAAAATGATTTTATCATGTTTATTCTAGACGCTGTACTATAAAAGCACACGAATTTTTCTTCAGGGCCAAATGGCGGGGGGGGGGGGGAGGGGGGAGGGGGGGCGGCATGTTCTCATTTCAGAAGATGGCCATTGCAAAATGTGAAATCATTATAATTCCGTGAATTGCAACATTTTTTTAGGGGAGGGGGATGGGAGTTAATTTTGAGCCATGCACTCTGGGTGTGCATGGATCTGTCTTTGCGTGATTGCAAATGATTAGTTTATGGGACTAATAATCACTTATTTCACCTCTATCCAAGAAAATGTTATAAAAAAAAACATTTCTGCCCACATTTTAATTCTATCACTAGTATCATACCTTCCCTAGTTAATACCATTCAGCTGTATCGCACTGGCGTTTCATTCAACATATTCCAAACTTGTTTATCAATTAGTTTAGTAACGGTTTAGTTTAGGGACGGAAGAAATTGAATCACTTGTATACTCCATATTCCCGTTCAGAGGAGTGCACGCGCGACATAACATATCGTCAACATTTCATCGTACAGGGTCCGTCGTGTGCAGACCGTTACGTGTTCCAAAACAAAACATTGCCTACCGATACCGTAATTTTACGGCGATTTCGATTCATTCAAAGAAAGCTGGCTTGTGACGATTCCGATTCCTACCTCTACGTGAATTTAGTAAGTTAATTTGGCTTATCGTTCTATCTGCGGTGACTGCATGTCAGTGCAATAAATGGCTTCGATCCGCTTAGCTTACTGCGACCAGCCCGCTCACGCACCGCTTAGCAAACTTTTATTTGTTGCACTTCCTGTTATGTGCTAGATCAGGAAGTTACCGTCTCATTATTCCCCGGGTCTCATTCGGGGCATTCATTATTCGAAATTACATTTTTGGACATACCCCTCTACTCTAGGTACGGGCGTTCAGAGGAGCCAGATGGAATCTCAGCGGATCCAACGTCCTACAGAGACTGATTTATCGGTCTACTTCAGTCCTGCTTGAAATTGAAGATTATATTCATCAATAGACCATTTCGCAATTACACCATGGTCGGACAATGCACCTAGTTTGCAACAAAATATTGAAGGTTTTGTATGCTTCATACTTGGCAACCTGGCCTTTTACTAGCTCATTAAGGCCTAGTTTGATACTAAGTTAGTAAGGTTTAATGAGTATGGCCCCTGGAATTTACATCAAGGTTTGCCAGATCATACAAAATGGCTTAAGTTGATTAAAAGAAATTAATCCGCCCAGTCTCGTGGGGGTACACGACCGAAAATAATGGGGGGACATGTTATATTGTGACCCCCCTTCGAAATGGTGTGTGTGTGTGTCAGATCTGTGTCAATAAATCGCGTATTGCATTCTATTGTGTCATCTTTGGGGACGGAAGGAATTGAATCACTTGTATACTCCATATTCCCGTTCCGAGGAGTGCACGCGCGACATAACATATCGTCAACATTTCATCGTACAGGGTCCGTCGTGTGCAGACCGTTACGTGTTCCAAAACAAAACATTGCCTACCGATACCGTAATTTTACGGCGATTTCGATTCATTCAAAGAAAGCTGGCTTGTGACGATTCCGATTCCTACCTCTACGTGAATTTAGTAAGTTAATTTGGCTTATCGTTCTATCTGCGGTGACTGCATGTCAGTGCAATAAATGGCTTCGATCCGCTTAGCTTACTGCGACCAGCCCGCTCACGCACCGCTTAGCAAACTTTTATTTGTTGCACTTCCTGTTATGTGCTAGATCAGGAAGTTACCGTCTCATTATTCCCCGGGTCTCATTCGGGGCATTCATTATTCGAAATTACATTTTTGGACATACCCCTCTACTCTAGGTACGGGCGTTCAGAGGAGCCAGATGGAATCTCAGCGGATCCAACGTCCTACAGAGACTGATTTATCGGTCTACTTCGGTCCTGCTTGAAATTGAAGATTATATTCATCAATAGACCATTTCGCAATTACACCATGGTCGGACAATGCACCTAGTTTGCAACAAAATATTGAAGGTTTTGTATGCTTCATACTTGGCAACCTGGCCTTTTACTAGCTCATTAAGGCCTAGTTTGATACTAAGTTAGTAAGGTTTAATGAGTATGGCCCCTGGAATTTACATCAAGGTTTGCCAGATCATACAAAATGGCTTAAGTTGATAAAATAACCTTTAATTTTTTAATTTCAATATCTCGTGTCTCACTAAAAAAATAATTGCATATTGTGCTTAACGGAGATTTGTAGGTTGAAATGTGTACTTGGGTATGCTTTTAAATTTTCAATCATAAATATATTGATAACTGAAGAAGAAATAACTTTTGTAAAATTCATGGGATTCCAGACTGACTTTAAATGTTTACCATAATGGTTGCAGCATGAGCTACATCAATAGTTTGGTTTTGAGATGAGATGCAAAGCTACCTACTCCCTTGAATAAAATACATGTTTTTTAAACATGCAAACATAAGATTGAGGACATCATTGAAATTGTCTATGAATCTGTTAGAGTACCATATAGGTTCTTGGTATATAAAAAAAGTGTACAAACTTTCTGCCTTTTTGTCATTGTTTTGCTCATTGCTTATGTATCAATTTATTTATATATTTATCTTTTTTTCAGGAGGGGGGGGGATGCATACATTGAATATGCTTTGAACATAATACCAGTAATATATATCATTGTTTGTCATTATAATGTTCCATACAAAAAATAATGGGGGTACAAAAGAATAGAGAGCGCGCAGAGAGCAGGCCTGGGGAGAGAGAGAGAAAGAGAGGGGCGTGGGGGGGGGGGGGGGATGGGAAGCAGGGGAGAAGAGGATGACTGAAAGTGCATGGGAGAGGATCGAGGAAAGAAAGTAGAAACTATAGGGAGGGGGCAGCTCTATAGCGACAGAGAATGTATAGGAGAGAGGTAATTAGGAGAAGAGTGAGGAAGGGCCGGGAGAACTGGAGGAGTGAGAAAAAAGACGAATAGAGAATGGAAAGATGGGAGAGGAGGAGGAAGGTGGAGTGGAGATCGAGCTGTAGGAGAGAAAACTGAGAGGGTCCGGAGGGCACGGATGTGGGGCAGAGAGAGGGTAAGGGAACAAAAGTGAGGGAGAGAGAAAGACAGAGAGAGAGAACGACAGAGAGATAGAGAGAGAGAGAGAGAGAGAGAGAGAGAGAGAGAGGGAGAGAGAGAGAGATGAGAGAGAGAGAGAGAGAAAGACATAGAGAGAGAGAGAGAGAGAGGAAGGGTGGATGATAGGAGCTATAGGGGAGAGGAGGGAGGAAAGAAAGAAAGGATAGTTAATGCACTATATAGAAACGGCAGTTACAACAACACAATATAAAGAAATTGAATTTTGGAACATGCAAGGTAAAATGCACTGATTAATGAATGTGTGCGAATGTGAGTCGTTATAACCCTGTCAGATCTGTGTCAATAAATCGCGTATTGCATTCTATTGTGTCATCTTTGGGGACGGAAGAAATTGAATCACTTGTATACTCCATATTCCCGTTCCGAGGAGTGCACGCGCGACATAACATATCGTCAACATTTCATTGTACAGGGTCCGTCGTGTGCAGACCGTTAGGTGTTCCAAAACAAAACATTGCCTAACGATACCGTAATTTTACGGCGATTTCGATTCATTCAAAGAAAGCTGGCTTGTGACGATTCCGATTCCTACCTCTACGTGAATTTAGTAAGTTAATTTGGCTTATCGTTCTATCTGCGGTGACTGCATGTCAGTGCAATAAATGGCTTCGATCCGCTTAGCTTACTGCGACCAGCCCGCTCACGCACCGCTTAGCAAACTTTTATTTGTTGCACTTCCTGTTATGTGCTAGATCAGGAAGTTACCGTCTCATTATTCCCCGGGTCTCATTCGGGGCATTCATTATTCGAAATTACATTTTTGGACATACCCCTCTACTCTAGGTACGGGCGTTCAGAGGGGCCAGATGGAATCTCAGCGGATCCAACGTCCTACAGAGACTGATTTATCGGTCTACTTCGGTCCTGCTTGAAATTGAAGATTATATTCATCAATAGACCATTTCGCAATTACACCATGGTCGGACAATGCACTGAATAAATACTAGTAGACTGCTGACTGGGATTGTTTCATGAAACTGTGTTGGATGATGGATGTAAACACATTTTACAGTGTGCCTGGAACAACAATAGAAGCAGATGCACACGGTGGAATGTCCTTTCACTACCTTCTCAGAGCTTAATAGCTGTTGCCACATTTGCATGATAATAGATTGAAATGTGGTCGGTGGGTCGACTATCTAATGAATTTCCATTTTACTCTGTGAGTTTGGGAATTGACCTGAGGTCATTTACTAAAAGCAGTAATCTGCTCATGCACAAATTGCAATTACGAAATGGCTATTACTTTTCAAAAGTGTTTTTATCACCCAGGACAGCCTCTGAGTCTGAGGCATATGCTCATTGATTCTAGGACAACTACCCCCTGGACAACTACCCCCCCCCCCCCACCCCCCGACATACCCCCCAGGACAACTACCCCCAGACAATTACCTCTAGAGAAATTAACCCCCTTCCCCACCGAGATAATCGCGAGGGAGTGAAGAATCTGCGGACCCTGCGGGGGGAGGGGGGGGGGGAGCTAGGGAGTTAGGTGCATGGGGAAGAGAGTTAACTGCTCTAGAGGTAATTGTCTGGGGGGGGGGGGGGGGGTAATTGTCCTGGGGGGTAGTTGTCCAGGGGGTAGTAGTCCGGGGGGTAGTTATCCAGGGGGTAGCTGTGCGGATACGATGCTCATATATGTCAGTCATAATTACACACATTTTGCACCTTGATTCTTCATCCCTCTTCCTCTGGCTTCCGGACTTGTCAGCTTCATGATGATTGACTTTGATATTCCTCATTTAGTCTTTGTGAATCATAAATAATATTGTTATGTTGCATTATTATTAATACATGCTGTTAATTGACACAGTTTTTCATGTTTGTGTCTTATGAAGACGATCGACTGTTTTATGTTTCATTCCTAGTGACATTTACACAGGCACTATGCAGCCACAATATCAGCAGCCAGGCCCATCAGCCCCAGGGGCCACCATGGCAATGCAGTACCCTGTGATAGCGGTTCAAGGTACGCCCCATAGCAAGGGCTGTGTCACAAAGACTTTTAAGGTGAGAAGCTGGGAATGAATGGGTATATTACTTTATGTCATCAGAAGATTTGTTTATAGCAAGAGGGTGTATCCAAAAGGTGACACCGCTATTTCTGACACCCCTAGTCTGACACCTCTTTTACAAATTCACCTTGGGATTTTTTCCCCTTTCCCGCTTTTTTTTTCATGAGACGGTCTCTGTGAATGGTTCTTTTGCTTGCTAATCTTTGTTTTCAAATATGAATATTCATTAGCTATGAACAGGTTCATGATCTTGTGCAAAAAATATGACGACCCATTTTAAAAGTTCCTGAAAATGAATATTTTACCTAGGAAGCCATGAAATGAGTCATGTTTGTGATCTGTTAAATGTACAGTTGTTAATCTGTTAAATGTGCATTTTGTTCTTACAGCAATATTTCAAGGGGAATGGCAGAGTTGTTCTTTTGTTTGCGTTTGTGGACCAATGCCCGACCGAAACCATCGGGCACTGGTTTGATTTGTCCGGTGAAACAGTACAAAATATAAGACATCTCAGAATTTACAAAAGTCTCATGAAGCAATTTTATACATTTGATACAATTGAAATGTATTCTTGCCACTCTGTTATTCTGTTCTCTCTTTGTGAGATAGGAACTAATAGCTCATGATTTGGTTTATAGTTTTGTTGACGGCTACTATCATTTGCATGCTGAATGCTGAATGCATGCATAATAGTGATCATTATATTCCACATACTAAGAATGTTGCTATATGATTGGTCAAGAGTTGATCACGTGATGAAGCGTAGTTTTTCCCATCTGATCACCTGAGAAGAAAAGTTCGTTACACTGTAGGTAGGTGATAGTACTTTTTTGAGAAGGAAAGTTCGTCACACGTACTCTAGGTGATAGTACTTTTTGGTTTCGCTGATCTCTTCACTCCTCACAGTCCTAACGCGTGATCAATATTTTGAGTACGCGCGAAATAAAAGTGCGTAGCTCGGACTATCGGCGCAGACGACACCGCTGTGCGCGGAAATTTTTGGTTATAGCGCGCTGCGCCGCGGGCGTACGTACAAAGCAGTGCAAGCCTTCCATTTCCCCCACACAGTATTTCACCAAAGCAAGTG
Organism: Arbacia lixula; assembly: GCA_963669155.1. Classification (NCBI taxonomy): domain Eukaryota; kingdom Metazoa; phylum Echinodermata; class Echinoidea; order Arbacioida; family Arbaciidae; genus Arbacia; species Arbacia lixula. The sequence continues at coordinate 299,998 of OZ022582.1, read as the reverse complement.
TGCAATTCTCTACCACCTCGTACCAAAATTGACCTAGAATTTCACTTTCCTGTAATTTATTAGAATTATGAAGAGTATTCTCGGAGGATCTATGTTCTCACCGATACCGCACAGGTAAGAGAATCTTACAAATTAGCGTCACTATGTCATAGTGTTCGTTGGAATTTGTAGAGTCTATATAGTAACGTGCACAAAGTCAATTTGCTTCCGGGTTTCGGAGCGTCGCGTGAATATGTAGCCGCACCGACACGAACGCTTTTGTACGTTAAATTGTCATTTATTTTATAGATTGTTGGTATCAGATGTGGAATATAAAGCAAATAATCAACTTTTGGTTTCAGGCAATGAGACGAACTATCACTTTCTCGGCGATCTGAATGTATACGCTATCTTTCCTCAGCTAAAAGCTTCGGAAAGATAGCTACATCCAGATCGCCTCGGAAGTGATAGTTCGTCCCATTACCTTCACCGACGTTGATTATTTGCTTAATAACTAAGCCATGCCAGCACGCGTACAGTACACCTTCATGTACACAAACTCACAAATACATGTACACCAATGAGTGAGACATATTAGCTAGTGAATATGATAAACAAAAGCACCATTAAGAGACCGTCTCATGAAAAAAAAAACGGAATAGGGATTAAAATCATCTTGATATCTAATCACATATTTTGGAGACATCACTTTGTACATTATTTCAAATGTTCTTTCTGTGTGGGCAGGTGACGGGCATTTTGCACATCATAGGGGCTTGTCTGTGCATTGTGTTGGGGATTGCGGCCATATTTCTTCAAGCTTACAAGTCATACGTTGCTGTCCCTCTGTGGGGAAGCATATTGGTAAGTGCAGTAAATTAAATGCCCTTCATCAAAGAAAACTCCACAAGTCCCTTAAAACCTAGATCTGGTGCAGTTTGCCAACAATCTACTTGGATGCAATTCCCAAGACAAAATGGTATATTAATGGATCATATTCATTGACAGGCGTGGTGTAACTGGACACCAATGTTTCTGCTTGGCAAAAGAAAATTTATGACCTTAATAGCGAAATGACAAATTAAACTTCAAGAAATGTATTTATATATATATAGCTTATAGAATGGTGATAATCGCGGAAGAGGTTTACAGTACACCATGTGTAAAGACCTGGAGGGACTGAGATATACGTACAAACAGTGGATAGAATTGGAGGTGAATTGGAAAGGTGAGAAAGTGGAGGTTTGAAAGTAGAGTATTCTTTCCAAAATGAGTGTAGTCCTTAAAAGGACTGTAAACCAGAAGGAGTGGAAAGCTGAGTAGTAGGCTCGACGTTTCGGACAGATTGACTGTCCTTCTTCAGGAGTGAGTATTCACTAGTTGTGTGGCGGTACTCATGACGTACGTGTGGACGTGGAGGAAACAGCCGGCTGGCGGTCTCGGTGGGCTGGCGGGCTGTGGTTTGGGGTACGGTGTTGTGTTGGTGGATTTTGATGGCTTCTCCGACTCTTCTGGTGCTCCAGTGGTGGATGGTGGTGAAAACTGTGGGAAAAGTCCTGGTTTGGAAGGTTGGCAGCCATGTTAGTATCTCAGAAATTGTTGCTGTTTTTATTTCCATCCAGATATTTATTCCCACTGGAGTCATTGGAACAGTATACTACTGCAAGCCCAAGAACAAGTGCATTGTAAGTATAATTAATATAACTTCCAAATCATTCATATCAGAAAAGGCCTCGGCAGATGTCACAATTTCATCAGTGGTACGACTCAGAAACTGGTTAAATCACAGGACCCAGTCAAAAGATTTATGCAAGAAGGTGATGTCACATTTCCTTACCACTGAAGAATAATGACAAAATCGTCTTGTCTATATACTGGCCTGAATACAGAAGAAGCTTGTCGAAACAACTGGTGCTAGTATTCCCTAGTGTTGTGTTTGTTTTGTAGTTTTGTGAGCTAGGTGGTGGACTATGATAATAATGTCTATTGGTTGCTTAATTCTGAGTTGGACTTGAAGGAGGACTCGTAGACTCAAGGTACATTATGTTGTAGTACATTTGATACTCAAACAACTCCGATGAATAACTCTGCGATGAATACATCTGATGAATCTCCTTAAATAACTCTGCTGAAATACTGTTGCTGAAATAACTCTGCTGATATAACTCAGGAAACAATTCTGGAAATATAACTGCTGCCGAAACTGCTTCAAACTCTGTTAGCTCTCTAAATATATACTTTTTCTGTCTCAAGTTTGAAGTAAACAATTATAGTGAAATTCATACAGAAGGTCAGTTTCTTGGATGCATGATGATCTCACAGAAACTGGACCTTACGTCATCCTAAATTCCAGTAAATGTTATTCAGGGACTGGCCCCATAAACCTGAAGGTCAGCTATAACCTTGAGGGTACTGCGGCTTCTGGAAAGTGGTCATTAACGTGGAAACATTATTTTGGCGGTGAAGTGATAAAAGGACTTATATCACATAACACTAGTTATTCAAAAGTTTCTTCCCAACTCCCAAAGTTAGGAATTCTGTGAATGCAGCATAAAAGTAAAAATACAATTCAAAAGTGAAATAGAGTCGTATTTGCTACTGCAGCAAATTAGACAATAAATGTTCTACTCTGCTTCAGAGAAGGCCCCCTTATGTTCCTGTAAAATATGTTGACAGAATAAAAGATTTATCCTGATAATACAACTTCCAGCAAAGTGTTTGCCAGAAATATTTTAGTAATTGCAATTTTGAAAATATGTAGCATCAAAGTGAGTGTGAATTACTGTAAGAGCGCCCTTTCCAAGTATGATTTTGTTTTGTCTCAGATCTTAGATACAGGTATCTGCCCCCCCCCCCCCCTCATTTTTTGTAACATATTATAAGCAATACTTGTATGGATTCATTGTATTTGAACTTGTTACATCAGACTTATTTATGTTACCAACGTAATGTTCCAGTTGTCATATTCCATGTACATGTGTGTAGGTATGAATGTGTTTGTAATCTTTTTGTAAATGGCAGGTAGCTGACAACTTACACCCTTCACCCAATATCAGTGACATTGTACAGCTAGACCTGTGCAACATGTTCATGATTAGTCATTATTTCTCAGGTGATGACTTACCTGGTGCTGACCATCGTGTCTGCCAGCTTTGCCGGAAGCATGTGTCTGACATACATCAGATTCACTGATATTGAAACCTTTTTTGATGGATGCCAGCCGTTAGATATTCATCATTACGTTTTCTGCAATGGATCTCGGGTGAGTTGAATGTTAATGCAAGTTTTACAAACTAGCGAAGTAAATGTTAGGTTGTAGGAATGTCTACTGAATAAAGTGAAATTCATTATAGACATTCCTTTAAAAAAAACAGGAGCGATGATACCAAATGAATTGGTGTTTATTTTATCATTTATCCCTATAAATGTATTTTTGTTGAACTACATGAATTTCCTTATAAATGTATTGTTGTGTGTTTGTTTCACTGTAAGCAACATTTGTTTGACTTTTCACCCTGTTATTTGCTGGTGTGGGAACAGATGTATCATCATTGAGCAGTTATGCATGTCAAGTTTGATGGCACAAACCTGTGTCTGAGTAAGAAGACTAGATGTGGACATATATGGTGTACCTGCCTCATGAGATACGACTTAAAGAGTTACAATAGTCTGATATTCCCAGACCCAGGTTTTCAGATAGTGTCAGAGGTGCCGGTTATCATGCAAAAGCCTCATGTATCGCTTTGCACACATTAAAGCTAGATTGTATGTAACAGGTCCTTGAAAGTACAGGTAGTATTTAGGCAGTGGGCAACACAGGATGTCTGGCGGATAGTCTGTACAGAAGTTCTTTATGCCTCACCACATAGTGGCCGGAGGCACGTTTTCAGGTTGTCCAGCATCCATCACAAGTCCGTTTACGCAATATCTTGAGAACCGTTCACCAGATTTGCTTCAAACTTCATGCGTGTCTGTATTGCATGAAACACGGAAGTGTGTAAAATGGGGGTCGAAGGTCATGGGTCAATGGATTTTGTAAAAAAAAAAAAGAAGTGCAAAAAATGTCCTTTTTCACAAATCCACATCCAATGGTGCAATTCCAAGCCAAACATTGTACAAAGATCGATCACTATTTGGAGGTAAACTGACGGTCTTTTTGTTACAATCCCAAAAAGGTCAGAGGTCAAATTAGGTCAATGTACTTTCCCCAAATTAGCTACAAATCGTGCCCAAATTTATACTTTTCACAATCAATCTAAAGGTCATTGTACATTTCCAATATAGGCTAAAAATTGTTCCCAATTTTGTGTGTGTGTGTGTGTGTGTGTGTGTTTGGTCTGAAGGAAGAAAGGGTTACTATGGGCGCCCTGCTGGTAGTAATCTACATCCTGGAGCTGGCATGTGGTGTCACTGCAGCGTCTGTGAGCTGCTTTAAGCTGTGCAAATGCTGCAGGAAATGCTGCCAGTGTTGCTGCTCTGATGACCCCCCACAGAGAGGCGTGGTGAGTACGCTACGCTGTCGACCACTCCCTCCCTCTCACATAGTCAGTCTGCCCTCAATGGTTAACTCTCCATACCACATATATGGTAATGGCCAAAGTATTTAAGCAATCAGTCAATCTGCGGCTCAAAATCAATCAGGTACTCCCACAATCAATCAAGCAATGAACTGGTTGAGCAATCAATCAGACTGTCACTCAAATAATCAACCAGTTAAGCAATCAGTTTTTCACAAAATCAACCAGTTATACAATCACTCTCTCACTCACACAATCAACCGTTTATGCAATCAATTACTCTGTCACCTAAAATCAATCAGTGAAGCAATGAATTAGTATGTTACACAATCAATCAACCAGTTGTGCAATAAATCAGTCTGTTACACAATCAATCAATCAGTTAAGTAATCAATCAGTCTGTCACAATAAATTAACAATTTGTTGAGCAATCAACCAGTCTGTCACTCACACAATCAATCAACCAGTTAAGCAATCAATCAATTAGTCTGTCACTTACACAATCAGTCAACCATTTAAACAATCAAAATGTCTGTCACTCACACAATCAGTCAAGCAATTGGAGAAATAATCAATTATGTCATGAATCCATCTGTAGTTGATGCAATATGTAAGTCATTCCCCTGTCCCCTCAAGTCAGTCAAGCAATGAACCAATTAATGAATCAATCCGTGAATTAGGTGGTCAATGGATCAATGATTTGAATAGTTAAGCATGCAATCAAATATAAGTCCAATAACCCATTAGTAGGTTAGTCAGTCAGTCAATGAATCATTAATGAATCAATCCGTGAATAAGGTGGTCAATGGATCAATGATTTGAATAGTCAAGCATGGAATCAAATATAAGTCAAATAACCCATTAGTAGGTTAGTCAGTCAGTCAGTCAGTGAATTATTAACTAGTGAGTCATTAATCAAGCCAGCATTGCTATGATAACTTGTTCCTACAGATGTACTATGGCGCCAGTGGCGGGGCTGCACCAAGGATGCCCATGCGAGCCTATTCACCTACCAGGCCCATCGATGTGGCAGGTATGGAATCTCTCTGAGTCTGCTTCACCTATCTGTCTTAGTCGGGTCTGGAAAGGAATTAAAAGAAAACACAAGAAGAAAACCCAAAATAATTCTTGGCTCATACAGGTTGTTTGAAGAAAAACATGGTAAAATATAACAGTGATGAATATTGATTAAATGGTGTGTGTTAGACATTTGACTGTCAATGAGTTTGAGACAATGCCTTCTTGTGATTCTGACCTCAGTTATGATGATGGCTAGACATTTCTAGTCAAAACTCTACAATCAAAGGTACAATATGGATTACAGTCAGATCCGACTGTAGTAGGTTTTATTGATGTCCAGCTATAGGAAGGATGAGGATATGTTGGAAGTTCCAACACTTAACCCCAATTTCAATAGTTTGTTGAGAAATGTCCAACAGCCTGTAAGTCATACTAAAGTGTGTTTAAACCTGTGATTTAAATCTGGTAAAACTTTATTTTTGCAGGAGGTGGATCGTTTGTGCCTGCTGCCCAGTCAGCCGGAATGATGTACTTGTCTCCTGGCTCTCAGCCCTCGCAGGGCTTTGTGGCTGTTCAGCCTGCTGGCCCACCTCCCTATGCTGGTCCTCAGCCCCAGCAGGGCTATGTGGCTGTTCATCCTACTGGGGTACCTCCCTCTGCCATGCAGCAATCTGGCCCATCCCCCAATGTTCAGGCTGGACCTGTTCCTGTGACAGGCCAGGACCCCAATGTGCAGGCCCAAGGTTCCTACACTCAACAACCACAGGCAGAGGTAGAGAAGCATGTGCCACAGGAGCCACAGGCATCACAGAAGGACGAACCCCAGCAGGAGGAGGAGGCAGCTGGACAGGTCACCAGTGGTTAATACAATGAATGATCAAGCAGCTCTCAACTAGGACCTAAATTAGTCAGAAGTGAAAGGAGGGGTGGGGGAGAGCTCTTAATAGGCCATTTACATAAAAAGCTAGAGCAATTTGACTGCCATGCAGTGGACAAAAGTGTCTCCGCCTCTTTGCTAGCTCTATTTAGATTTATTCTTTGAGAACTTATATGTTTGGTGGGCAATCTACCATTGAATTCCGATGTGAAATGAAAATATATTGTTTTTCCATGTTTAGCCAAGTTTGGCAATGTTCATTGACCTTTGACCTCTATAGTTCTTTGACTCCCAATGCACCCAGTCTCTAAATCCATCCTTGTATCAAGTTTGTTAAAAAATTAGCCAATTTTGGGTGAAGTTATTGGCTTTGACCTTTCAAGAATTTTACCCAAAATTTCACCAGTCTACCTCCATAAAGTGATGCATTTCTGTACCATGTTTGGTTTGAATTGAATCTTTAGATTTGGATTCAATGTGAATAATATCAATTTGGGGGCAATTTTTAGCCAAGTGAGGCCAAGGTCACTGATCTTTAACCACTGACCTTTCAGACGGACGGACAGACGGACAACCCGAAAACATAATGCCTCCGGCCACTTTGTGACAAAGGCTTAAAGATATTTACATCTAAGACTCGAGAGAATCAAATACCAGCCAGAAAAGGGATGGGCCTAGGACCTCAATGACAAATTGTGAAAGGAGGGTAGAAGGGGACTTCTGCATCCTCGCTCATTAAGTTATCTGACCATAGGGGTAGCCATCAACTGAACTATCAGACAAGTTTCTTTGTCACCACTACACATTTGCACTCTTCCTTGAATAAAGACACTGAAATCAGCCCTTTTCTGTAATTTTCTTTTCCTTTTAGTAATCTTTTCCTGCTATTGCCTTGTAGTCCAGGCTTTTCGAATGAGCAGAATTATGATATTGTATGACTATGCTTAGATCTGTAATAAAAGAATTGCATATCAATAAAGCAATAAAGGTGAATATGATTATTTAATGATCAGATTTTAGTCATTTTAGTAATGAAGGTAATAACTATGTTATACGGTAACTTATGAGTAAGATTTAGTCAACCATATTTGAGAAATCTGCCATATTTACCAAATTACCATTTACCATTTGCCTCTTTCCATAATTTTTGAGAAAGATGATGCAAGTTTAGATTGTGTATGAGCTTGACAGTTTATCAATGAAATAAAGCATAATGATGAAATTGATATTCAGTATTAAGTAGAATTGGAATTTCATGTTTTAAATACCAGTTTATAATTTATTTGCCAGCTTTCCCACCGGTAATTGAAGAGTTATATTACTATAATTTGAACCTGCAATCTAACCTATTATAGATCTTGTTAGATATTTGGTGTATTGGTATGCAGACAAAATGGAATTGTAATGTGTACTGTTTAAACAATAAAAGAAATGTTAGGTTTGCAGAAGCACATCCCTTTGAAATATGTACACTAAGTACAAAGTTCTTTGTTCTTTGCATGATAACTTTCCATTCTCTTTTTGTGAAATTCTTACTTGTATCTACTTTTCTACTCTTAATATATGTAGATCTAAAAAGATTCGATACGTAAATTTGCATGATAACCTTTCCTTCTCTTTGTGTGAAATTCTTACTTGTATCTTCTTTTCTACTCTTAATATATGTAGATCTAAAAAGATTCGATACGTAAATTTGTTTTGTCCAAATATTGTACTTTGTCATATCAAATGCTCCTTTCCAAAAGGTGTTGACCATTTTTTCCTCCTCAGTATTAGTATACATGATAAGAATTCCAGGTAATTAATCGACCATGGTGAAAATTTCAACATTCTAATGTCAGTTTCCTACATGCATTATCTGATTTTGTCTCCTTTGATACAAGTCAAATTGTAATTGGGATTTTATTCTTGTGTCGAGTGTTAACTTATTGTAGATGGTGGCTGAATGGATGCAAGATTGATGAAAATATGACTACAAATGCTGAAATATGTCAACTAAGATATGTATTCAAAGAGATCTGAAATACCTATGTCTTTTGTAATAGAGCTTTTTTCTCATACAGCTGCAGTACATAGCTATATTCTTAGTTTTTAATAAGTATATTTAGTTTTGCTGCCTTTCATCTTAGCTTTATGTGAAAATAATTTTTATTTTATATGTACAATGGACTTGTTTCATGATGACAAAATGTGCCTATCATATTTTCCTTTGTTTATTTTGTATTTAAACTATTGTATTTGGTGCGTTGTGCAGTAGAATATTCAGTCTAACTAAATGCAGCTTTGTCAAGCCAAGGTATACTACAGCTTTATGCCTCTGTACTAAAATAAATATCTTCAGTACTTTGATATTTTCTTCAGCGCAGCTGCGGTACACAGATGTATTCTTTGTTTTGCTGTCTTTCATCTCAGCTTGATGTGAAAATGTGTTTTATATTACATGTACAATAAACTTGTTTCATTATGATGAAATGTGCCTATCATATTTTCCTTGTTTTTATTTTGTATTTAAACTGTTATATTTGGTGTGTTGTGCAGTAGAATATTTATTCTAACTAAATGCAGCTTTGTTTGGAAGTGTGAAAAAATGTGAATGTACATTGTCAAGCCAAGGTATACTAAAGCTATATGCCTCTGTACTAAAATGCATCTCTTCAGTACTCCAGTATTTTCTTCAGTACACCGTAAATCTAGAATTGCATTATATGTATGGTATGGAGTATGTTATCATGGATGATTGATTTTATCTGAAAAATACTTGTATACCAGTGTAAAGAATCAAAGGTCGTTTGTATTCATAGTTGGTAAACCTGTTTAATAATTTACTCTGGGAAACTTTGGAATTTCAAACCTCATTCTGTTTATGCTGCCAACAGATTATTTTGCTTGTTTATCCAAGAAGTGTCCTTAAACTTAAGAAAAGTCTTGCATTTGGGTAAGACATTACTGATTATAAACACAACAGTACCGGTAATCACAGTTAAATTGACATAGGAGCCAAACATTTGGGAAAGTTTGGTTATACATTGTATGGGGTACTAGTATCCAAACATCAAACAGAGCAGTAATGTAAATATCACTCTGTATTCTTCAATTTATTCTCATTTCGGAAAAAATGTACATGGCAGCGTTGAGGGCGCTGAGGGCACTTTTTTCTGGTTGGTATGAGTTTCACAACGATGATTACGACTGAAAAGAGGCAAATAAGGTGTTGGTCATTATGAATATGCTGCAAACAAATAAAGTTATGCATGTGTTCTGCAATCATAAGTACTGTATCCGTAGTGTATTTGATTAGGCCAGAGTATACTATGTAAGGTACGAGTTTTGATCACATTCGTGAAAGTTTAAGGTCATCAGGTTTTCACATTATTGCATTATCGTTCTCCTCCGCTCTTTCCGTTTGCGTCTTCTCATTCTACTTATATTTCTTTCTTTCCCTTTCATCTCTCTTTTCTTTTGTTCACGGAAGTTATCTTATATTTCATATTCTTCTCCGTCTCCTCCTCTTTCTTTTGCACTTTCTTCCCCTATGTTTCTTTTTCTTGTCATCTCCATCTCCTCCATAGTTTGTTCTTGATTTTTTTTTCCCTCTTCTTCTTCTTCACCTTTTTCTTGTATTTCTTTTAAGCCATTGATGATGAAGATTATTATCTTGTTCTGATATATTTGTTGTATTGTTATTTAGAATGACAAAGAACGTTATCACAGTCGCCATCATAATCATTAATTCTCTCCATATCCGCCATCTTGCTTCTGAAACTCATATCTTCCGAGTAAACTCCGACGCCAACATCGGTGTGCAGAGCATTTGAACTGAAGTGGGTGGGACACTATTTTGTCGAGTGATTATTATCATTGAACGTGAATCACCACATACGCCATCATGCATTGCCCCGGTGTTTCAAATACAATTACACAGCATTAGCGTCATTTACATCGCTCCCTAGTGTTATAAAACAAACCAAGTGTGTGGTCAGGTGGTCAACCAATGACCTATCCCCACCCCCATCAGAAAGCGCACCCTTCTTCTTCGGCGTCACTTGACATTTTCACAAGTTTGGCTTAAATTTCACCAAGCACAATTACCTATTTTCATGCACTTGATTATGTACATCGCGTCCAAGATGGACATTCTCTTTGATAGATTGATCGATTGGTCAGATGGTTGATTAATTGATTGACTGATCGAGTGGTGAGATGATTGATTGATCGATCGATTGGTCAGATGGTTGATTGATTGACTAATCGAGTGGTAGGATGGTTGATTGATTGACCGATTGGTCATATGGTTGATTGATTGATCGATTGGTCAAATGGTTGATTGTTTTATAAATTGATCTATTGATTGATTGATGGGTGACTGACTGATTGTTTTTATTTATTTATTGATTCATAAGTGGATGTTTGTCTGATTTTTATATATTAGCTTGTTAATTACTTTTAACGATTATTCATTAATTGATTGAGTAATCAATTGGTTGACAAATTGGTTTGTTGCTCGATACATGTGTTGGTTGGCTGATTGATTGATTGATTGATTGGTTGATTGATTGATTGATTTCCTCGTTGTTTAAGAGATTTTTGTTCGATACCGTGTTGCGATTTGAGGCTGATTCAAAGGTGCAATTCAGGAAAGAGTAAAATTGTTGTTGATACGTTGGCATTTTAACCCTATATAGCCCTGGCTATTTTGAAATCGCATAGGGGGGGGGGGGGGGGGGGCAAAAACAGCCCCCCCCCCCCCCCCCCCCTAAGATCTCGACCGTTGATCGCGTGACGAAAATTGGCACATACGTGACCGATGCCGTAATCTCCACAATTCAGATGTCAATTGCACCAAAATTATTTATTTTTAATTAATTGATTATGCTAATTAAATGCATAAAAATCATAATTTGGTTGTAAATCTTTAAATATAACCCTCAAACTGCTAGATATCAGTCCAGACACTCGTCTTAGGATTGTTATCAAATTGGGATTTTAAAAGAGGCAATATCAAAGTTTTTCTTATGTATATTTATTATTTTTTTTTAATTTCTTATGTATTTCTCTGTTTTTTCGACTTCATGTTTTTCATTGTTTTTTCGATGGGAATCGTTGGCAACATTATTTCAGTCATAAATAACATGAAATCTAATGTTTTTCATCAGTAACTAGAGCAATTCGACTGCCACGCAGTCGATAAATATGCCTCCGCCTCTTTGCTATTCTCAGAAAATGTGTATGTTTGGTGGGCAATGTACCATTGAGCATATGTGAAATGAAAATATCACATTATGTTTTTCCAAGTTTAGCCAAGTTTGGCAATGTTCAATGACTTTTGACCTCTTACTTCTTTGAATTCCAATCTAACCAGTCTGTCTAAATCCATCTTGTATCAAGTTTGTTTAAAAATTAGCCAATTTTGGGGTGAAGTTCATTGAACTTTGACCTTTCAGAAATTTTACCCAAACTTCACCAGTCTACCTCCATGAAGTAATACATCTCTGTACTATGTTAGGTTTGAATTGGATCATTAGTATTGGATTCAATGTGAAAAATATCTATTTGGGGGCAATTTTTAGCCAATTCTAGCAAAGTTCATTGACCTTTGATCTCTGACCTTTGAGAAATTTCACCAAAAATGTCTGCAGTCTACCCCCAAGTAGTGATCCATCTTTGCACCATGTTTGGTTGGTATTGCATCATTGGATTTTGATACATTTTGAAAACTATCACTTTGGGGGCAATTTTATCTAATTTTTGGCAAAGTTTATTGACCTTTGACCTTTGACCTCAATCAGATTTGACCCCAATTTTACACACTTCATTAGTTTCATGCAATACATACATGTACCAAGTTTGAAGCAAATCTGCTTAATGGTTCTCAAGATATTGCCAAAACGGATTCGGGACGGACGGACGGACGGACGGACGGACGGACTTACGGACGGACGGACGGACGGACGGACGGACGGACTTACGGACGGACGGACGGACGGACAACCCGAAAACATAATGCCTCCGGCCACTTCGTGGCGGAGGCATAAAAATAGAAATAATGATACATTTATGAATTTTGGCTAGATACAGAATTTGCATTGGATTTGTATATGAAATCACGTTTTTGAGCAATTTTTGGTCTGACATGCACTGCACATACAAAATGTTACGTAACTTCGGAATCGTGTACCCCCGCGTCTGAAATTTGGTCTCAAAAGTTGCGTGAGACTTGAAGGAAAAAAGTCATGAAACGTCGCGGCGCGATCTTTTCGCGTTACAAATTTATTGCGAAGAATGTCGAGGGGGGGGGGGGGGCTATTTTTGCCCCCCCCCCCCCCGGGCTAGATAGGGTTAAGAGATGGTCACACGTCAATATCAATGATCATATATATTCCTTATTATATTTCCTAGAGGTGGTATTCTGATTGAAACGTAAGTCCCAAACTGAAATGGCTTGAAGTCGAGAGGTATAATTTCTGAAAACTGAATAAGTCAAAAACTGGGCTAAATAGGAGAGGCCAATCACATTCAGGAATCGTAGGGACTTGAGTCAAAATTTAAGTTAATACTTACAGACTTCATGAAGACCAGCTGACTTAGCCACGCAAGTTTCGATCAGAAAACCACTTCAAATGTATCTCCTTCCGAAAGTGAAGTACCATTTAATGTATGCTCTACCTGTCAGATTGCGTCTAAAATTGAGGTCTTCTTACGCAACATGGACACCTTCTGGGTAGTGGCATTCTTGAACCGCCGGGAAGGCGGTGGCATCGCAGCAGTCACCGCTTCCTTCGCGCAGCTCGGACTTCCGGTGCACAATGTGACTGGCTTTGAAGTGTTGGACCTGTTTACCGGGGACTTCTCGGGGTACATACCTCCCGGGGGCTCGTACAGCTACCTCGTGCCACCGTCAGGGACTACCTTATGCAGGATAACACAGGCGGAGTGATTATGATGGGCCCAGCCTACCATATGCCCGCTATACCAACGCTACCAGCACCACCAGCACCACCATCACCACCATCATCATCACAACCACCACAATCATCACCACCACCACCACCACCACCACCACCACCACCACCACCACCACCACCATCATCATCACCACCACCACCACCACCACCCATCATCACCACCACCACCACCACCACCATCACCACTACCACCACCACCTACCCCCCCCCCCCCCTCAACACGCCACCACCATTATCATCAATATATCACCACCATCACTACCGTCGTCACCACCACCATCATCACCACCACCAACACCACCACCATCATCATCATCACCACCACCATCACCACCACCACCACCACCATCACCACTACCACCACCACCTACCCCCCCCCCCCCCTCAACACGCCACCACCATTATCATCAATATCACCACCATCACTACCATCGTCACACCATCACCACCACCATCGTCACCACCACTACCACCACCATCATCACCACCACCACCACCACCACCACCACCACCATCATCATCACTACCACCACCATCATCATCTCATAGAAACCTAAATGGCTAAGTCAGCTGGCCTTCTGAAATCTGTTAGTATTAACTGAAGTTTTGACTCAAGTCCCCTACGATTCATGAATGTGTCAGCACTACCATCATCACGACGACGACCACCACCACCACACCACCACCGCGGTTCGTTTCGGTGTGAATAGCGCCACCTCTTGATTTGAAGGGAGACTTCCTCAACAGAAGTAAATAAAATTAATAGCTATTTCTCTAGTGCTTCTTGACAACTCATGTTCTTACAGTGCTCGTCCTATTCAGAATGATGAAAACTATAGGTTAAGTTGAACGTACCTCGATTTAACTTCCCCAGTAACAAGAATCGTGCGACCATGGCCTCCTCACACGATCGAATGGCATCTAATCCTGACTCAAACCCTGCTCCTATATCACGACTACAAGTAAATCTAGACACATCTCCTTATAATACCTCCTGGGTAATACCTCACAGAGGGAATGAGAGCTAGTCTGTGTGCCCAGACTTGGTTATGATTGCGGTGATTTAATTTTTCGTGTGTGTATATATTAATTTCCCTAAGCTTTACAATTCATAAATTTGAAACAACTACAATCAGAACAAGGCAAATGAATAAAACAGTAAACAAATAAAAATGCCAGGGTCGGCTTACTTTAAGAATACTATGTTTGATGAAGACATTAATAGGCCTAAACAAAAGGAAATATTTTGCGTTGTTATATTTTGAAGGAACAGATCCTTGTGTAGTCAGCCAGTCTGAAGTAATGGTCCTAAAGTTTCCGCAGAGAATGACTTTCATAGTGATGATAGTCCTTAATTACTGTGCTTATACAGACTATTCAGATAAGCAAGACATGCTTCAGGCTAATCTTACTGACATCACTTGAGACAGTTCCCCACATGGTCTGCGCATGGAGACTAGATGTATGTTAAGAGCGTGGTGTTACCTTCGTCGTGGTTATCAGTCTCACATGAAAATGAAATGTTACCATGGTAACATATTGACTGCGAAATCTGAGTGGGTTGATTATTAATTTATGCTCTATGAATGAGTCGTTAGCCAAATGTGTTTATGTGCTCTCATTATGATTAAAACTCGCTTTGTAAGAATTAAGAAGGAGATTTTTATAGTTATCCAATATTCGCCGCAGGCCTTTTCTATAGGATAAAAGAACCTCATTAGACGGATTATTTACAGCTATGCAGTTGTAGTTTGTGTTTGAATGTTGTTCGTTAGTGAAGATGTGATTCACCGGGTAGTGTGCATTTCCACTTCAGCAAGAAGCAAGTCCTCTTTGTTTAAATCTTTTGATAATTCCTCATCGGGTTTTTTCCACGCTGGAGTCAGTGATTTCAATATGATTTGTAATTTTGTTTAGGCTCTGGTACTTCAATTATACCTGATAGACAGGCTTAATTTTTCTAGGCCTATTCTCCGCCGATGAGTAAGACGTTAACATAAGAAATTCTGACGTATTATGTGTGTTAATAAGTTTCTATTAATTCATGAAGGCATGTATGGATATATTATTGTAAGTATGTATACAATTTGGACGAATTACACTTAAAAAAAAACAAGTTTGTATGTGTATTCGTGTGTGTGTGCACAGAGGAGGTGTGAGTGTAATAAGGGGGGGGGGGGGGGGGTGACGTGACTGTTTGGGTAATATAGCTTGGAGGGCATGTATATCTGAGATAAGATCATTATACCATAAGACATACCGCTAGTCCCAGCTGAGCATGGAAATGATGAATTAAAAGAAAAACAGAAACTGGGTGAAAATAGAAGGAAATAAAAAATACCAGTCTGCCGTCTCTATGGAGGAAGAATTTGGCAACTACATACTCTATACCATACTTCTTACCCACCATGCACCCTCGACCCTCCCTATAGCTCCTTCACACACACACACACACACACACACACACACACACACACACACACACACACACACACACACACACACCCAGAAGGAAAAACCAGTTGCGACTCGACCAGTTAGACCATTTAAATCCAACTGGTAATTGAAATGGGATTTGACCAGTTAGACCAGTTAAACCCAACTGGGATTTGACCAGTTAGACCAGTTAAATCTAACTGGGATTTGAACAGTTGGACCAGTTGAACGGACCAGTTGGAAAAACAGATTAAAATGAAGAGAGAGCTTAATCGTAGTGCAATCTTACCTTATGATGGTCTTATCCTTAAGAGTTTTAATCTGTATCGGAATGTCATCAAGTGAGTTCTATCCTAGGTACAACCTAACCTAAGTCCAATCAAATTTCTTTCAGCAACTACGAACTAGACACTCTTCTGTGGAGCGCCTTCATATTATATAGTAGTACCTGGTGTGTAGTAAACAAAATAATGGTTAGTAAATGCAAATTATTTAGAATTTCGTATATTGCCCTGGTTCTTTGAAATGGAGTTCACTTTCAAATGTTTACACTTGTAAACATTTATTGAAATAAAATATATCATTTCGTATATATTGGATCATATTAAAGTTATCGATTCAGAAGTTCAAAATTATGCCACAATTTGATGGATGTTACACAAGCATGAATATTCATACGCATCGTCGGTAGCAATATGGGTATCAACTGGAACAATGTCATTAATTGGGTTGATAATTAGCGACAGCTTGAATTCATAGTTATTAGGGTTATCCTAAAGATATACCTAGGACTAGACAAAATAAGGATTAAGTCATACCAGATTATCTAGGATTAAGCTAATTAGGTTTTTTTTCAACGTGGTGTTCAACTGGTCTAACTGGTTTTTCCAACTGGTGTTCAACTGGTCTAACTGGTTTTTCCAACTGGTGTTCAACTGGTTTAACTGGTTTTTCCAACTGGTCCAGTAATCCCATTTCAATTTCCAGTGTTGCCTTTTGATTCAACTGGTTCAACTGGACCAGTTGCAACTGGTGTTTTCAACTGGTTCAAGTGGTTTTTGCAACTGGTGCTGAACTGGCTTAACTGGTTTTCCAACTGGACCAGTAATCCCATTTCAATTTCCATTGTTGCCTTTTGATTCAACTGGTTTTTCCAACTGGTGTTCAACTAGTTTAACTGATTTTTTTCCAACTGGGCCAGTAATCCCATTTCAATTTCCATTGTTGCCTTTTGATTCAACTGGTTTTTCCAACTGGTGTTCAACTAGTTTAACTGGTTTTTCCAACTGGTTTTTCCAACTGGTTTTTCCAACTGGTGTTCAACTGGTTTCCTACTGGTTTTTCCGACTGGACCAGTAATCCTATTTCTATTTCCAGGGTTGCCTTTTGATTCAACTGGTATTTAATCAGTTTGACCAGTAATCCCATTTTAATTTTTAGCTAGGTTGCCCATTGATTTAGCTGATTCAACTAGACCAGTTGTAATGGTGTAGGTGGAATTTCATTTTTCGGACCAGTTATCAACTGGTGTACGCAACTGGAAATACATCACACAGACCAGTAATCAACTGGTGCAACTGGTTATCAAGGACTAATTCCAGTTATATTCTGTGAACTGGCCGCTTGCTGTGCATCTGAGACCAGTAAGAATCAACTGGAAACAGTTGATTCTTACTGGTTCCAGTTGATTTCAACTGGAACCAGTTGGTATTTCCAACTGGTCTCAACTGGTTTTTCCTTCTGGGCACACACACACACACACACACACACACACACACACACACACACACACACACATATACGCACACACACATATACACGCACACACATGCACATACACACACATATTATAATTTCACTCCACATTTGTTGAGTTAAGGATCAACTTGTTCAATTTGTTGACATAACCTGTCATGAATCATTTATTCATGAACCAAAAAGATATGACTTTGTTGACGTCATATTCTGCACTCGTAGTTGTAGAATTGTAAGAAATCATGTGCTCTTCTTGTTATAAATACTGAAGAAGTCATGCACTGTTATTGTACATCATGTAAATTATGTTTAAATCCAGACGCCGGGTGGTTTAATGAAGTCTTAAATCTGAAATTGAGAAACTACTCTAAAAACTCCGGAGTTTTGTGTACGTATTTTTTGTATTTTTGGTATATGTATTTTTTTTGTTTATTTTCTTTATAAGAGATGGTGATGTTGAGGAGTCTGTTTGTACACGACCGATTTGGCACAGGCCTTTCCTTTTGTTTTTTTGTTTTTGTAGACTTGATTGACACGACAATAGAGCTTCCCTTCCAACGCCTATTTTGTACACGAATTGACGTAACGATCATCGTACACAAAACTTCATTGCTGCTGTTGTGTGTGCAGCGAGTGCAAAGACTGCAATACCAATATGACATCCGACGTGTTATGACAATGCAGATCTAAAAACGACGTTAAGATGGGTGTGCTTCAAACCTGCATGAGAGTAGTCGGCTGGATTCCAGTCATTTTCATATCTGCTGTCATAGCCTGGTCATATTATGCTTACGTCGTAGAACTGTGCATTTGTGAGTATGCTTTCCTGAAATTTTATCGAGTGTAAGAATGAAAATATGTTAGAATTGGGATGGTCAATCATGCAGACCGATGCGACGGGTACGGGTGCGGCGTTCAATCGGGTACGGGGCCTAAACTATGCATCGGTATTACTGCACTGCACTGCGCGTGTGTTTATGTGTGGTGTTGTTGACTGGCTGACTGGTCGCCGATGGCCAAAGCAAAGAAAGCAAGCTAACGTAACCATGCATGGTATGCTAAAACATTTTTTAGATCTAGCTTAGACCCCTCTAACAGTCAATTAAATATCTGGGGAACTTAAACTTTATCGAACATTCGTAATTGGGTGTGTGTACACATGCTGAATAGCCATTGAAACCTGTTGTAGCTGAGAGTGAGAGTTTTTGTAGCAATCAAAATTATAAAGGTTGTTCCTTTGCAATTTTCGGGCCACAAAATTACTCTAAAATCAGATAGTTACCTTATTAAACCCTACCCTACCTTAAGAATAACCATATTCTTGTCCAATTCCTAACTCTAACCCAAGTTTAAGCTGTTGATTCATCAAAAGAAATAATTAAAATGAGACAAAATGAGGAAAATCGTTGTCCTATGAAGAATATGAAAATAAGTGTGAATTAGAATCTGTTTTTTTAGTAATTTAGAGCATATTTATATGCATATGCTTTGTGTCTCATGTGCAGTGAGAATGAGAGTGAGAATGCATCAAGCTAATGATCACATCAGGATCCATCAAGACGCTGTATTGCATTCATCGGACAAAAAGGATTTTGGGCATTCAGTGAAATGGAAAGATATGGACAGATTTATTGTCCTGCAGCAGTTTTGTCCTTTTTAAAAAAAAAATACTTTTTCTATTTTTCCGCCTCTAGTGTGTTTTGGGGATGATATTGTGAAAATCTTTCAGAATAGTATGTTATCCTCATAACATAAAGTGGCCCTCAAAAAAAATGTCCTTGGGATTCTTAAATGCAAAACACATCGTAGGCAAATTTAAACTAAATAGCAGAATGATCTGTGCATATTTTCCAGGACCAAGGCAATAATGCACATTGTTTCATGCCTCTAGGCTTTTGCATACCTGAACAATTTTATTGCCTTTGCGCTCAACTTACATATGTGTACAATATGACGTTCAGTTTATTTTGGGACCTGATGAAAATATTGACAGCATGGACTACATGAAAGGCTCGGGAGGAACAAAGGGAGATGTGTGGAATAAGGGGTACTACATGTACATCAAGTTGATAGTCTTTCATGTACGTCATGCTACTGACACAACAATGCCTATCAGTGTACTGCATTTCATACACTACAAAATATTAAATGAACAACTTATAATTGATGTGTAATCAGAGTGGTTGCCAGAAAATATTTTACCTATGGCTGATAAAGGCAAAATATCACTTTTTGTCAGATATCTGTGCTGGACGCGTGGTACACAACTATGGAAAGGGTGGTTCCAAGAAATAAACAAAAATTAGAATAATAAATGTGACATTGATATAATGGGTGGTGTGGTAAATTAATGCGTGGCTCACAATCACTTTCTGGACCAGACACGCATCTTCTACACTAGGGACCACCCTATGTGTAATGAAATAGCATGGGTCTAAGCCTGTTGTGACTATTAAATGGCTTTGGTAACTGAGTTTGAAAAATGGCAATTTGGTAATGTGCATGAATGTTTCTCTTTGTCACATTTGCATGTTTTTTAATCTTTTATCCTTTGTTTAAAAATACCAAACTATTTTCCTTTTCTGTAGAGATCTGAGATATGATGTTGTTTTTGTGAAAGAACTACAATGTTGGTGTGTTCATTTCATGACAGAGTCATCAGACTTAAAAATGTCCCCCGCAAGTGTCTCCCCCCCCCCCCCCCCATGGCCCTACTTATTAAATTTCCTTACAGATCTATTTTGTGTAACCTTTGAAACGGCATCTTCGTAGCATCTATGATTGTAACTTACATACATCGACATGATTGTTCTTTTTAACTGTGTCAAAATATTAGATCTTTTTTACTATTGGTCATTCAATTCTACATCTTGCTTTCATTTTCAAGTCCAAAATTTGCAGTTTTGAAAGTTGCATGCATGTGACACAGATGCTGTAATGTTGGAATGCATGTAAGCTATGTACAGATGTGTACAGAGTTTGGGATTAAGCCTACCACAGTATGGTTGTAGTGTAGATAAGTTTATAAACATTAAAAGCATGTGACTTAATAAAAACAATGAACATTTACTGGCACACGTCTTATTTCCTCTACATGAGCGTTGTCTGATCCACCTGATTCCACTGTAAAGAACTACTGTATGTCTCCATGCTCACCCATTACTTTAATGTGTAATCTTTGCCACAACTCAGCTGTGGTTAGATTCTACATGTATCTCATCCTGTTTATTTTCCTGTTTTCATGCACTACAGTCACTCTGGTGAGTGAGAGCAGGATTGCACAGATGGGTAAGTTTCTCTTTGATCTATACAGTACTTGGGGCCATCTTCCTAAAAGCTTACTAATGTAGCCTAGTTAGTTACTAAACATGTTTACATGTGGCTGAATGCACTTTAGTTGCTAACCAGTGGGGTGTTTCACCAAGCTGTTCGTAAGCTACGAACGACTGGTGATCCCTTCTTGTGCTAAATGCGATTTATGTACCACACTTTTTTCCTCTTTTAACATATTGGGAGTTGATTTTCAACAATCCTAATAAAATTTGACAAATCATAAGCTTTGTATTCAGACAAAGTCTTGACAACAAAAATTTTCATTTATAAACATCAGATGTGAACTTAAGCTGATGGGAATCAAAATCATTGAGAATGTGATTTAGCACGAGAAGGGATCACCATTCGTTTGTAAAGTCGTTTGTTGCTTACGAACAGCTTGGAGAAACACCCCCAGTCCTAGTAAGGTTTCATGAATATGGCCCCTGTAGCTTCATGTTTCTTGTGATTCTTTTCCAGATGGGTGATTTCATACCTGACAAATGAGCAAAACTGAATGTATCATCGCTATTATTGTAAAAAACAAATGAGATTTGTTGCTCATTAAAATATGGTTTTGTTCTGCACGAGGACAGGAAGAAGAAGGAATTAAGGATTCATAAAAGCATTTTATGTTTCATCAGATTGAATTCTGATTCCTGTTTAACATGAATTTAATGTGATAAAAACAAAGTGCTTTTATGATCCCTTAATTCCTTACTCTACCTGTCCTGTTAATTCATGTTTCTGATGTGAGATTTCATAGCTGAGAAATGAGCAAAATTTGTTTGTATTCATGATTGTTTATTATTGTCAAAAATCATACAGGATTAGTTGTTGATCTACTATCGTTTTGTGTGCATTTTAAAGATTACCAAGATTAACATATGCATAAACATACTTGTTTGTAAAGTACACTGTGGTAGCACACACCACACACCTCACTGAAGGATCATCTGAAAATATGACACAATTTTGTTACTTGTTGCTGCAATTTAAAAGATATTTGGACTATTTGGTCTCTTACAGTGTATAGATTGTACTTGCCAATGGAAAGAATTAGCAACTGAAAGTACAGAATACACATAGGGTGCATGTATCAAATGTCTAAAGTTATAATCAGTGTTTCTAATCATATTTGAAAATGCTCTTATAGGCTAGAGAAGAGTTGATAAAAGCACCTTGAGGAACAACATACAGTTAGGAAAACAATCATAATTTAGAATGGGCATCAGGAATTATTAATAGTTCAGCTGGATTTATTAGCACTAGGAATACCTCTATGGTACAACATTGTGGGCATAAGTATTGCAAGTTTGAAAGATGTATATGCACATAGCACTCTATTTGCCATGTACCCCACTGTACAATGTAGACTACACACAGTTTGAATTATACATAATCCTGGTGAAAATCTGTCTTTTACATCATGTTTTGTATGCATATGCACATGTACATGTACTGGTTAGGATATGATTAGGAAAGGAGACGAAAAAGTGCAAAGGTGTTTCACAAATATGTACTCCAATATGATGTGATGCTAAGTGCTAAATTTAACTTGATATGAAAATTAGAACTTTGTACTCTTGCGGTAGTAAAGGAAATATGACTCAACTCAGATGGAAAAGATATGTGTAAATATCCAAGTGCTATGAATAAAAATGCTTGAGAAGTGGGGGAGTGACTGTCTGTATGTGTGTTTGTGTGTCTGCAGCGGGGATATGTAAGTGAACTTGCTTCTTTAATTGCATTCCATTTGAGTGTCTTTTTGAGCTGTATGGAATATGGATATCCCACTGTCAATAACCGTTCAGCATGAGACGGCAGGAGATTAAGTCCTGGTTAAAGATTAACCCGTTGCTCACGATTAATTTTTTGGGGCTCGGTCCAAAAAGGGTATCAAATTTTGGAACTGCAGTAACCAAAGGGGTGTAGTTGACATATTTTAAGTTAATTCATAGTCTGTTGTTCATATAGCACATTATGTGTGGGTTGCACTGCTTAGTATCGTGACAGAAAAAAGCCAGCCCGCAATCATGCTGGCTCAGTGACGAATGGGTAAATTACTAGTACGTCACTTCATAGTGGATCTTGTCTAGTAAGGGTGCCATACTTATAATTTAGAATTATCTATTAATTAAACATTTGAGATATATCCCCAGGAGAATGATAAATGGGTTGCATTATTTACATACCAGTACATAAAAACATTGAACTCACGAACACACTGATGTTCACATGTGCGTCATACTGTTTATCCATGTTGTATTTCCCCATGGAAACAGAGGTGCGGTGCAGGGCTGTGACCAGTGCTGATCTCATACGTTACAAGTACAAACTGTTTCCTTCCCCCTCCCCCAAAAAGCACATGCAACCCTTATTAACTCTTTAAAAGAGAAACAAACTTTGTAAAGTTTGAAAAGAGGGGCTCGCTCACAATAAACAGGATGTGGCTGCTGCAGAGACAATATGTGACCCAGCAGCCCAAAATGAGACACTTGTTGCGATTTGTCATTTTTGAGTTATGTATACCCCCCTATTCTCCATGCCCTAAGCTTTAATTTGATACTTAAATCATAGATTTTGGTGACTTGGGCGCCGAGATACAAATACTTTAATGTAGAAAATATAAACAGCAGTGAAAAAAAGAAACAGAGAAATTCGCTTTTAAAGAATGCGATACGGTTTGTTTCCGAACTCATGTTGTCCCTCGCTCAACCGTGTGAATGTCAGCTGAAATTCACCGTTTCCAAGGGCGTGAAAACAGTTGACCAATCACAATGTAGTTCGAATAATAGAACTGTCGCCGATCGATATCTGCTTTCCTGATTTGCACAGCTATTGATAGACACCCAGGCCTGGTCGCTGGGGAGATATTTTGTGTGAGAGACGGAAGAAAGTATATGAGTTTGTTTCTGCTCGATTTTGTTTAATTGCAGAATATAAATCTTTAATATTTCTTCTAACAAATGTGTGAGTTTTATCTTTTGAAATAAAGTATAAATCCATCCGTTCTTGTTTTAGAAATGATAGGTAGAAATGAAATCTTTGGGGACTCGTCACTGTGTGCATTGAATTTGAAGAAACCGTGCACAGCACACATCATACAGCGTATGTATGATGGTTTGAAACAAACATGTATTATGCACACACATATTGCATGAGCTGTTTCATGTATGTTCGTGAATGTTTGATTTCGCGAAACACTGTGTGGCCGCGAACAGCACACAAAAATATTGCCCCATAATATCGAATGCATAATTTGTGGCACCAAACTATTCACATAATTTTTGCTGCTCACACTTATTGTAAATGTTGAGGTTTCTTAGTACAACACACAGCAGTTGATGTATGTTTTCTCCCTGTCTTGTTGCATTACTATCTAGTGCAGTAAATAGTGGGCGTGAGGCATTATTGGGCAATGTACGTGGAAGTTGCCCACATGTTGAAAAGAATAACTAATGAAAAAATATGTGACGCTGCATCTGCAAAAATATTGGCATTATAGTTTACACAGTATGCACACCTGTACATCATACTATGGTGTGGTATGTACAATGTATGGCATTATGCCAGTAATAGAAGTTTGTCCTTCAGAATCAAGCCCTACTTTGACAAAAGGAAGCAAGTGACAAATTATTAAAATCTGGGTTTTGGTACTCTTAGATTGTACCCAGCATTCCCTACATGCATACAGATAAACTCTGGAGAAGAAATATACATGTAAACCTTGCTGCGAGATATTCAATCTAACATGTGTTGCACTGATGACAATGTAAGTGACAGACACATTTTGCTCATTTACATGTACAAGGAAAGTCTCTTTTCCTAGTCGCTTCAGTTTGTCATGTTCATGTGACCATTGCCAGAATCATGATTCAAAATGCAAACATGAATCGCGATAACAACAGAATCAGCATTCAGACGACCTTCTCTCCAATCACGTTTCTACTCGAATTCAGGCTGATCCAGTGCGCATCGCAGTGCGCAGTTTGATCCAGGAAGTATAGGTCAGTTTTTACGTGCGCATTTTCTGACTTCTACGACACAATGATGCCATAGAATCATGATTCAAAACAGAGTTGAGTTCAAGCAACCTTTTTCAATTGTGATCCTGCAGAAATGCATTTCCAAACGCCCCTTTTTCCGCGTTTCATGTTTGTGTTTTGAATCATATTTATATTCAATTTCGTCTGAATGCAATCGTGATTCTGCAGAAACATGTTTTGAATCATGATTCTTGAGCAAAAAAGTGTTGCATGATGCAACCAAAGTACATGTAGGGCAGTCTACTTTTTTTAGGTAGCCCATATGGGAGTCATCATTCTCCCATAATTATGGAGTATACACATTCCATAAACTTCAATAATATGGCATTTCATATTGCATTTCAAAGTAAATGCCAATAATGGGAAATACCACAACAGCAAGTACTGGTAGTAAAATATACACCTGCTGGTACACTTATTACTTCTGGTACATAATTCAAACCTGCATGAACTTATGAAGAGTATAGTAACTCTCAGGCAACCCTGGTACATGTCGTTAGTCAGGGGAAGTGACCAGAAACTTTCTGGTATAGAGCACCGAAGTGGTGTCGTCATTATGAGCATGTTGTCAAGACAACTGGTTCTAAACAAACTCACTCCAGAACCAGTTGTCTTGACAATAATGCTCAAATGACGTCACACTTTGGTACTCTAGAGCTCTGATCCAGCTTCCAAGTACCAAAAATATACATGTATGGTTTGGGGCTATAACTTGTGATATCAACTACATAAAGATAAAAGATTCATTACATGAAGAAGCATACATTTCTGCACAAGATATATCCAATTTGGGCTCTTAATGATATGTATTACTTTTGTAATGAGTTTGTTAAAGTAAAATAATAGTAATGACCATTAAATTTTCAAATTGGCAAAGTGCTGAAAAGGTTGAAGTCATATCGTCACATTGGTACACTACAATTATTTTTTAAAAGGTTGTTTTTGATATTAAAAATGTAAGAAAATGTTCTGTTTTGAAATAAAAATGTCATACAAAAAGAAAAGTGTTACCAATTAAAAAGACAAATTCAGTTGTGCTTATCTTATAAACAGAGTCTGCAAAATAACTGTAAATGCTGCGGCTTCTGGGATGTGATTTGTTAATCGTAGTGCTCATATTGCTTGGAACATGTACATCATCATTGTATGTTTGCTCTAGGGAGAGATGTAAGGGGAGTCCGCTGTATTAAGATATTGCAATACTACAGCTTTGTCGGTGAACATGTAAATAAATAGTAAAGTGTTTGAAGAGACTCGCTGGAAACGTGCTCACCACTGTGCATGGGTAACATTGCGAGTGGTCATGTTGAACCAGTAAATCTGGCTACTTCTGAAAAGTTACTGACCTGACAGCGATTTTTTTACTGGCCCGGGCCGTCAGACCGGCGCTAGTGTAGCGCCCTGCCATGTTCTTTACAGACAGTGGTTTTCATTCCCCTGCTTGACTGTACTAATGTTATCATACTTAATTCAACATTTTCGGGGGATACTTTTTGAGCGCATTGGCTGTTTGGCTACAATTTACATTGTGTCTATGGGAATTATGGGGGCTCTTTTATTATTCTCCAGGCCTGTTTTAAGCATTTTGGGTTCAAAATTGCATCAAGCACACATGTATTCCCCCCCCCCCCCCCCCCCCCCCCGCTCTATACACTACAGCTCAAAGGAATTGGCATAGGGAAAGGGAAAGGGAAGAAAGGGAAGGAGCCGCAGTTTTAAATCGCAGTATATTTTGTCCAGTTCAGCATGAAATATGATGCTTTTTAGGCTATTTAAAGGTCCCCTGTCGTCAAAATGTATGTCGACTTCTATTGATGCAACTTAATATGTACTGTTCAATGGAAATATGTGTCCTAAATTCTAAAATAATTTGTCTATATTTTTTCTCAGCACTGATAAGCCCCGCCTCCAAAATATCCCCCAACTCAAGATTCCCCCTGTGACATCATCAGAGGTAGAAATTAGCAGGATAATAGACATAATTTATGTGTGCATCCACCATTGTAAAGAAGGCAAGGAGAGTCTGTATTGGGGAGCACACATAGAATTATGCGGGGAAATCAATCATTATCTAGAATTTCCAGTTCACTGGCTCAAATTCAGGAGTATCGATCTGAATTTATGACCCTGCTGATGCAGGTCTGGAAATATTTTAAAAGAAGCATTATTTGGGGAAATAATTTGCTAGAATTTCCAGTTCAGGGGCTCAAATTCATGAGTATTGATCTGAATTTCTGACATACATACAAATTGTAGAGGTTTGAAGGTATTTATTCAGAATTAATTTGGGAAATCATTTCATTGGCTTAAATTCATGAGTCTTGATCTGAGTTGCACTGGTCTGTAGGTGTTTGTTCAGAAAGATTTCTATACCTTAGCTGTTCTGATTTTTAATCCCTTGTTCTATACCAGTACATATACTGTACTCTGTTTTTGTACATGTATGTACATTATGGCAGTTGAACATTCTTCATAAGGTTCATGTACATGTACATGTAACTGTCAACCATTTTGAATTTGGACACATGATTCTGCCTTTCCGTGTCTTCTAAGCTCAAGTGTACATAGTTTTCCACATTCCTTGATATGTGCAGACTGAATCTATCAGTACTCTGACTTTTAGTTTAAAACATTCTGACTTCTTGGATGGCAAGTGTAGCAGGTATGGTGCTTTATTTTGTGGTAAACCACTTTTTCTTTGTTTTGTTTTGCTTTACAGTATTTTATATCCTGTTCTACCATGTGTTCCTGGCAATGTTTATTTGGTCCTATTGGCAAACTGTCTTCACACCGCTGAGAAATATACCAGAGATGGTGAGTAAAAGTACAACATACATGTACCCATGATTTACATGTATAATGTTGAAGCATATTCCTTAACCTTTATGGGTGAAATTGAATGATCAGAATGTCATTGCTGGGATTCAACAGTACATTACAGACAGAATGCACATTGCTGTACTACATGAAACTTATTAGTGATCCACTTATATCCGGACCGGAGACCACTTGGGTTATCAGTGTAATCACCTGTTCCGTCTCATGCAAAACATTGAAAGTTGTAAACATAATCCACATTTTAGGATTAATTTTGCATATGGTTGCTGTATTTGGCAAGGTCAACATTTGCTCATACATGTTGCTCTTGAATATTTCCATGACAACTACACTATGTACATCCATGTCCATGTAAGTAGTAAAGCCCATCGTATGTCGTGTCCAAGATTTGTACTTGCAGCTACAGTGTAGAACTGTGTACATGTACGCATGGAATATGGCCCAGATAATGCTATGAAAGGTGTGACCACAACTTTCTCAGAGGCCATCTTTTATTGATTGACATAGAGGTGATGGATTGGGGGAAATTAACTGATAGGTAAAGCTGTACATGTACATTGGAGGTTGAAAAAGACAAAATCATGTTTGAGAAAATGTGTCTTTCTGAAGAGTTTTGTTTCAAAATTATTCAGAAAAATTACCTGTATACAAAGAGTTTAATAGAGAATGAATGGTAAACCTGGATTTCTATTTAGAGGTCCAGAGCTAATTTAGATATTTTTTTTTTACAAGGAACTTCAGGTATTTGTGGACAGTTAGATATTACTTTTTGTAGACCTTGTTGGCTCTCCTTTCACTTATTTTAACACCACAATAAAGTGAAACAATTCAAGTCAATTTGTCGTGGGGTTTGTTTTAAGTGTTCTTGAAACTTAAAGGGTGAGTGACAATATACATCATACAGTACATGTACACTGTTCATGCAGTGGCACCTTGCATTAGATTGTACAGGATCTGATAAAAGGGATGAACGATGCATACTGCTCAGCAGAATGCTGTCCTTAGTACAGGTGGTTTTGGATTAAGTGGGACAGCATAGCAAGGCAGCTAGAAATAATTTAGTTAGTAGCTCACCCTGCCTGGGAGAATGGGGGGGGGGGGGGGGGGGGGGTACTCAGCTTATTCCTTATGCTTCTGTCTGTTTGACTGTCCATTATACATATTCAGAGACTGCTCAGCTCAACTGGCTTTGTCATTCCATAGTTTTTTCCCCCTTTGTTTCAACTGTTACAATGTACTACTTATAACTATGTATTAAAGTACTAAACAAAAGCTTGGTGCTATGTTTTTGTCAATTTATGGAATTATTCTGTACACAGCATATGGGAGAGCACCTTGCACGTGACATCACAAAATCAAAACTTTAAAATCTTATAACTTTCTTTTCCTTTGACCGATT
The DNA here is from genome assembly GCA_963669155.1 of Arbacia lixula. Lineage (NCBI taxonomy): Eukaryota > Metazoa > Echinodermata > Echinoidea > Arbacioida > Arbaciidae > Arbacia > Arbacia lixula. The sequence goes on along the minus strand of OZ022582.1, from coordinate 270,854 downwards.
TTCATCAAACCTCAATTAATATATGTCTCTTTCATAGAAATACATAGCCCGATGGTTACTGCCCAGTACCGGTAAGCAGAATATTGCAGGTTGAATCCTTCTAATTCCAAGATTTTTGTCTGATGTATTTTTCATTCATTTACAGGATTGAACATGCTATTCTTAATACTGGGTGTATGCCTAAAATTTCTTGTCAAATTTGAAGTTACCCCAAGAAGCCCTATCACTGAAATGTTATTCATGTTCTGATTTTGATTTATCTTCACCTGGATATTAATTTCATGATATATTTGACTTGCTTCCACCCTACAGTTTTTCCTGACCAGTTCTGAGCTGCACCGGTTTGAGAGTGAAGACAGGACGGAGCAACAGATTGAGGTTCTCCGTCAGATTTGCCGAGAGAAGAGGCTACCAGTCCACACCAGGACGTATGGTGGTGGTAAGTGGTCCTCCCCCCCCCCCCACCCCCCACCCTTCTTTTATACAAATGGCTCAACAACCTCAGAAAAAAATGTTTTGGAAAGAACAACTGTACCGTATTCTGAAAGCATGTCATTAAAATACATACACCCCCCTGTACAAGATGCGTGTACATCCTGTCGTTAAAGAAACTTAATTTTCATGAATGATTCTATCGTCTGATTGCCAGCAGAAGTATTAAGTATGTGTATTATGAATAAACACTAATTTGATTACCGCCATGTATAAATCCTTTATTAGCGCGATACAGCGAATATCTTCCAACTGTGAGTACAAGTAGTTTAAACTTCGTGCAGCTCTTTTGCTGTTTTTAAAAGAGTAGAATTGTATTATTTTTTTAATGCGCAAAAAATTGAAGAAAATACTATACAAGCACTCCCTCACAATGCTTAACGTGTGATTATATTGAATACTTAAATTTTGAGTTGTTTTTTAGGAAGGTCGACCAAATATCAGTGGTTCATGCTTCCCAAGACAGCAGTAGGGCACTCGCCCTTCTCATACCAAGTTAAAGACATTGACTTCTAAAATCAGAAATGTAAGAGGACGAATGTGTTTTTCTAGTGGATAAACTCCTGGTGTTAATGTCATTGGTTAACAGCGTACCAAAGTGTCAACTTTATGCTGCTAATCAAATACGGCTATGAATGTTGATTTAAGTTACTATGAAAGGTAGGGATTTCAAACAAAAACAAGATTACCGGTAATGGAGCTCTGACTGTGAGATTTCATATATGTTGTCATTGGGGTATACTGATGATCTATGCCAAAGGTCGTGACTTTTGCAAACGTGGCATACTGCCTTTAATCTCACATGGGAAAACTTTAAACATTTCAAAGTACCTGCATAACTCATACGAATCGTGTTATGTTTCATGAGTGTGCAGAAATGCTGGTGAATTATTCTCAAGCCACATAGGGCTAACTAACATACATACATGTATGAAACTATATATATAAGTCTTATTGTCATGTTTCTCCTTTCACATTATTTTATTCATAATTGTATGTATTGTGTAGTTAAGAATAACAACAGCTTCACATTTTCGGGAAAAGTGAAAAACTATCCTTGTTTCTGTTTGAACTGTAGCGAGCATAGTCTACATTCATAATCGTATTGTCCCTCTCAGCGTGCGGTGGTGAATTTGCTTCCACTGAACGTCAAATTTTGATGTGAGCTATCTCCATTGAAATAAAACCAGGAAATATTTCATTTCCTGTGTTTCATGGTCTAATGCTTGAATATTATGTGGTTATATCTTAATTGTGCCTTACAATTTCCCTTTATTGTCTCGCCCACCGGAGGTGAAGGCGAGACTAAGGGATCCAAATGGCGTCCGTCCGTCGTCCGTCCGTCGTCCGTCCGTCGTCCGTCGTCCGTCACAAATGTTAAAGTTTACCTGCAAGACTCTCTTATGATCCATAACTTGGCAACTGTTACAGCAATGGCAGTCACACTTGGTTGATAGAAGCACTAGGGGTATCTTCATGTTATGGTGTTGTCAGAGGTCATGTGATGATGTCAAAGGTCATTTGAGGTCATATATTAAAGAGTATGTGCAAGACTCTCTTTTTCTATGTTAAAGTTTACCTGCAAGACTCTCTTTTGACAAATAACTTCACATAGGTTGCTTGGATTACAACCTAACTTGGGTCATAGATGCACTGGGGGTGCCTTCATGTTATGGTACCGTTGGAGGTCACAGGATAAGGTCAAAGGTCATTTGAGGTCATACTTTAAAGTTTACCTGCAAGACTCTCTTTTGACAAATAACTTCACATAGGTTGCTTGGATTACAACCTAACTTGGGTCATAGATGCACTGGGGGTGCCTTCATGTTATGGTACCGTTGGAGGTCACAGGATAAGGTCAAAGGTCATTTGAGGTCATACGTTAAAGTTTACCTGCAAGACTCTCTTTTGACAAATAACTTCACATGGGTTGCTTGGATTACAACCTAACTTGGGTCATAGATGCACTGGGGGTACCTTCATGTTATGGTACCGTTGGAGGTCACAGGATAAGGTCAAGGGTCAGTTGAGGTCATACGTTAAAGTTTACCTGCAAGACTCTCTTTTGACAAATAACTTCACATGGGTTGCTTGGATTACAACCTAACTTGGGTCATAGATGCACTGGGGGTACCTTCATGTTATGGTACCGTTGGAGGTCACAGGATAAGGTCAAAGGTCATTTGAGGTCATACGTTAAAGTTTACCTGCAAGACTCTCTTTTGACAAATAACTTCACATGGGTTGCTTGGATTACAACCTAACTTTCGTCATAGATGCACTGGGGGTACCTTCATGTTATGGTGCCGTTGGAGGTCACAGGATACGGTCAAAAGTCATTTGAGGTCATACGTTAAAGTTTACCTGCAAGACTCTCTTTTGACAAATAACTTCACATAGGTTGCTTGGATTACAACCTAACTTGGGTCATAGATGCACTGGGGGTACCTTCATGTTATGGTGCTGTTGGAGGTCACAGGATAAGGTCAAAGGTCATTACAATTCTTTTGCGTAGCAACGGAGATCGCGATATTTCTGGTTATTTTCGCAAGTGGGCGAGACACAATATTGCTAATGCCTTGTTATGGATATGCACATGAACATATAGGGCTTTACATTTATATAGGTTGGTATTGGGAAACTCATTTGATTTCTGTTTGAGAAAAGGTTGAATTGTATGAGTCATTTTTATAGCATAGTTTATACAAAATGTGTCCTGGTAAACTGTTGTTATGTACAAGATGATATGAATTAGCCACCCCCTTATGTTTTTTATCTTCACCTTTCCATCTCCACACAGGTATAAGATTCTGTAACGTATGTAAAGCCATCAAGCCAGATAGATGTCATCACTGTTCCGTGTGTAGCAAGTGAGTATACATAACAATGACAGTCAGATTTGTACATATGAAACAAAATCATCTCTAAGCGCTTTATAATATAATTACCCTATCATTGGATACTTGTAAATGTTTGCAACACCTGTCTAATACCAAGGGATCATTCAGAATTCATGGTGGTAGTCAGTAAGGCACACTCATTCCAATCCTACTAGGTACAATTATACACCTTGGTGGAGGGCAGCAATGTGGTTGGAGGATGTTTGCTGAAGTACACACGTGCCATAGATGGGCTTGAACCTAGGACCTCCAGATCTTTAGTCACAGTTCACAACCACTACACAGCGACACCTCCACATGGCCCTCTTTTTGTGTGTGTCTCAAGCACTAAACAGCCAAGTGCTCACATTGTGCTACATGTAACTGTGACTCACAAAACTCCCACACGACTGTACATGGCATTTATTTCACAGGGGGTTTTATTTTAGCAAATTTCGCGAGTTGGATGCTATTCGCGAATTTAACAACAGGCGAAAACATAATTACGACATGCACGATCACACATGCTAATAGTACTAGTACTCCACGATCGCAAATTTAACCACTCGCGAAAGTGTCGAGAAGTCCTGATTCGCGAAAAATAAGACTCACGAAATATATGGCGTATACAGTATTGTGACTTGTTTATCCCAGATAAAAAAATAAAAACTTCTGAAATTTTTCAATTTCAGTTTCAATTCAAACAGAATTTAACTCACTGCAATACACAGTAAAACAATGGATGATAACATGCTTAGGAATAAATAAATTTGAGGAAAGTCAGATGTCACAATGCAGTTATTTGTGTGAAGATCTTGCTTATTAAGTGATGCTCTGAGCATTGTCTTATTTATTCATAGGACACAAGAAGAATGGTAATTCCATACACAGTATGTCATGTTATACCAATGGAGTTGCCCATGAAGATAAGTGATTAGGTATCAGTGCTAGTAATCATGCTCATCAAGAATTCACTACTTCCTTACACATGTCATATGTCCTAATTTTTTGCAAAATTGTACCAAATAGATTTTCTGATTTTGTCTGCATTTATTCTATTTAAATCATTTTCAGGGTATCAATTTCCTTTAATATTATATCTACCCCCCCCCCCCCTCCACCATGGTACTCAATGATAAGAAGTCGGAAAGTGCAAGTGAAACTGGGGAAGTACCGGGGTACTTGAAAAGAAGTATAGATCATAGATGTGCCTCCTGATAGGATTCAGTTTTGAATATGTGTTTATACTTAGTGACATCCAAAAGCACTTTCCTATTATCCAGCAGTTATTCCTTCAAAGTGAAACCCAGCTTCTTGTCAAGTACCAGTACTAAAGATTGTCAAGGTTTTTCTTATTTCTAAGTGTAGACAGTGCAGTATAACACAACCCATTAAGGGAAGGCTATTTGTGATGTTGTATTGCTAACATCAGGACTGTTATAAATTATGAATGGCTGCTACTCTCTCATGCAATATTTGTCAGTGTCTTTTTGGTATTATTTCACATGTATTATTGCTCATGTTGTAATTCATTGTTTTATTGTGTATTGCAATGAATTGAATTAAAATCAAAAGCTTAGCAAGTAATAAAACCCATTCTATAAATGTAATTAGATATTTCTGAATTAATGTTTTGCTACATGAAAAGATGGGGCATGGCAGACTCTGACCTCTGACCTTGTGGTCAAGTACAGACCTATGAACATATCATGACCCAGTATGCTGTGACAGGACCTCCCTGTTCACTGACCCACATTGATGACCCCCCAAAAGACCATTTTTGGCATGTTTTTGCAACTGTTCCCCGTAGTGCGTAGTAACATTTTATGAAATTCACCTGCATTTCATGATTCAGTTTCATTACACCGTTTTCCTAAATGTTTTTAAAACTTTCCCCCTAGCTGTGTAGTAACGTGTTCTTGCATTCACATGTTTCTAGTCATTCAGACTCAATGGATGGAATGTGCTCTGAGTATATTAGTTGTTGCTACTCGAACAAACCTTGGACAAACTTCGGGGTTCCCATTAGTAACGTATTGTTTGAAGGACGTGAATAAAATTTGCATACATAACGAAAATGGTTTATTTGTGGAATGGACACTGAATCTATTGGTTGTTGCTACTTGGACAAACTGTGCACAAGCCGTGGAGTTACCATTAGTTATGACGTGCATACAATTTGAATACATAACAAAAATAATCTTATGGTGACATATGTCTCAAACTCACAATTTTGACTGCTTTAGTTGACATACAAGAGGATAATAATAAATGTTCTTTTGTGTTGAAAATTCTTTCCTGCAGGTGCATTTTGAAGATGGACCACCACTGTCCGTGGGTGAACAACTGTGTTGGCTACGCAAACTATAAGTTTTTTGTCCTCTTCCTCATGTACTCGGTTCTCTACTGTACCTACATCGCACTCACGGTCCTACCCTTCTTCATCCAGTTCTGGTCGGTGAGTACAGAGAGAAAGACGCAACAATCACCAAAGAGTTTCATCTAATAGGAAAATAAGACTATGAAAAAGTTGTCTTTTGTCAATCGGGAGATTTACCTGTATTAGTTAAGCTTTCGCTAACCTGATCTGTTAGCTTCATTAGACATCTGGGGGCATATTCATGAAACCTTACTAGCCTAGTTAGTCACTAAAATGCACACAGCTGAATGCGTTTTAGTAGCTAACTAGGCTCAGTAAGGTTTCATGAATATGGCCCTTGGTGAGTAAGTCATACTTCTGGTGGTAGATGGAGCTGTTGCTGAAAGTATCATTCCATTCTCTCAGACCAACATACTTCAACAGCTCCATCTACGACGAGAAGTACACTAACTTATCCGGCAGAGGTCTGAGGAAACTAACAGATCCAGAGCGAATGCTTTTATACCTCAGAGCTGACTTTTTTATTGTTGTTCAGAGGCTTTTAAGTCACGCTCAGGAAATCTTTTGCGGGTTACATGCTTCACTGGAGTCCCACATTAGCATAAACTGCCCTACTTGGTAATGAGCAAAATATGCATTTGCATTTGCATGCATGGACATTAATGCAAAATTCAGGATTATTACTTGAATATAAAGTCATAAAAGTTCACAAAACCACTCTCTCAAATATTGACATCCTTTAACTTTATGTTTATATTTCAGCTTGACTCAACTTGTAATTTGTTAGTTGTTATTTTTCAAAAGTGTCATGTTTTTTTAAAACCCTAGGATATTGTGGGCTTAACACAAGTATGCTTAACACATGGTATGCATTTCTCTGTTTGCTGACAGACACTCCCTTTAGTACAGAAATGAGACCAGTGATCTAATATACCACCACACAACCAATAAGGTCTGCTCATAGAACTTGACAATATGAACACATTTGTGGGATTTGTTTGATATTTTAAAGTTTACCTTTGCATCATTAGTACCACTCATAAAACTCAAGAATGACAGTATACTGTCAACAGTGATAATAATAATAATATGCATGATTACGTGACATGCTTTATAAAGAGTGTACATGAACCTTTCATTTATTACTCACAATATGCAAAGTATCTCCATGATTTGACACTTCAAATGAGAGATCGTTCTTTTGAATTGTATTAAATAGCACTTTTTTTTTGGTGTAAGCTGAGAGTGAACTGCAAGAATCACTTATTGCTTGAACTGGCAAATCTCACAAGGGAAATGAATGATTTTGTTATTTTTAAAGAAAAAATAAAATG